>JAGFNK010000312.1:0-63351 GCA_025769875.1 Russula earlei
CAGACATAGCCTTTGCGGTCACTAAGTTGTCGCAACATGCTGCCAATCCCTCAGAGGACCATTTAAATCATGCATTCTATATTTGCCAATACCTCTTGGGAACCGCCAATTATGCCTTGGTCTATGATGGACCATCCAATGGTGGCTTAATGGCATATGCCAACTCTGACTGGGCTTCTGATCCGACTAATCGGAAGTCCACTACAGGCTATATGGTGAACCTGGCTGGAGCAATATTCTCATGGAACTCACAAGCGCAGAAAACAGTTGCGCTCTCCTCCACTGAAGCTGAGTACATGTCACTCTCTGACACAAGCAGACAGTTAGTTTGGATTAAATCCTTACTAACAGAACTTGGAATTAATCTTGCTCCCATCCCACTGTTTGGTGATAACCAAGGCTCAATATTCTTAGCCTCCAACCCTGTACAAGAAAAGCACATCAAACACATTGATTTGCGCTATCACTTCATTCGTGAAGTCATTCAAAATAAACAGGTGGAGCTATTCTTTATTGAAGGGGCTAATAACCCAGCTGACATGTTCACCAAGAACCTTGGTTGCGTCAAGTTCCTCAAATTCAGGGAGCAACTAGGACTAACGTTCTACCCCTGAATGTGGGAAAATGCTCACGGCATCTACCGATGCACTTAGCAAGGGGGAGTGTTGAACCAGAACCCGAATGGATCAAAGAAGGCGAAGACCTTCATACAAGGTTCAAGATCCGCTCATGGATGTTACGTGTTAGACAGAACCTTAGTATATGCGCTTATGGCAATAGGGTTACACATGCTACGCTATCTATCACAAGATGCAGCCTTATGCTGTGTCTAGAATGTTTCCACATCACGCGTCACTTAATGCGCAATATAGTGGACACCTGTAGTCACCTCTTTTGAACTTAGGAACAGCCCTGGGTCATAGAGGTATAAATACCATACTTGTAGACGAGTATACACATCGCTCTACACCCCAATATCACTTGAGCATTAGCACAACCTCTAAGGTGGGTTGCTTGGCCTGTTAGCTGCGCTCTATGCTGCGCAACACACCTGGCAGCTCACTGGCACCCACTAAATCTGAGACTCAACCAGTAGGGTCAGTGAATGCCATTACCAAAGACACTGTTGAAGCAGATGGGTTCTGGCTGGCCGAGGAAGCAGAGGGTAGCATGTGTTTTCCAGGCACAGACCCGGACCCCTTCCAATTCAGAGAATCTGATGCAGCATCGGTGTTGATTGATGAGGTGGGCTCGGACAGGATGGAAATGATGGAGGAGATGGCTGCAGCGATGGTCCCAAGAACGCACACCAGCAGCAACACTCACATCGAGCTCTACGACTCTGGAGCTACTAAGCACATCAGCCCCTATAAGGATGATTTCATCGGATATCGCCCCCTTTCCCCTCCAGTCACACTATTTACTGCTAATCAGCAACAGTTCATAGCAATTGGCATCAGCTCACTACCGATTCTAATACCAGACACCGGGGGATGGTGTGCACTCACACTCCAGGGGGTCCTACATGCCCCCCAGGTTGCCTACATGCTTGTATCGCTCAGAGCCCTCAACAGAGAAGGCTACTACATGGAGCTACATGATGGACTCTTAGATATCATTGCCCCAAAGGGTGGACGGGTTGCATGCATACCATGCATGTGTGGACTCTACCGCATCAAGCGGTGCACCGGTCAAGTCCTCTCCATTGACCTCTCAGTTATGGAGATACACCACCGCCTTGGTCACATCACAATCGGTAGCGTGCCAAGCTAGTCCAGTCTGGAGCAGTCCATGGCATCATGGTTGACACTACATCAAAAGTGAGCGACTGCAAAGTGTGTGTATTTGCATGTGCCACATGCCTCCCAATCCTGAAGGTGTGATGGAGTGCACTGGCCCAACACTTTGGAGAGGAGATCAATAGTGACCTCTGGGGCCCTGCATCCATTGCGACCAAGGGTGGCCAGAAGCATTTCATCACATTTACTGATACTGCTACTTGCTATACCATTGCATTCCTCCTGACCAAAAAGTTTGAAGCCTTTGAAATGTACAACACTTTTGAAGCCTGGGCAATCTCCCAAGGGCACTGCACAGCCATCAAAGTCCTCCGGTCCGACCGCAGAGGTGAATACCTCAGCAGAGCCTTTGATAAGCACCTGGCTGTGGCTGGCACCACGTGCCGGCTCACCACTCATGACATGCCGCAACACAATGGTATCATGGAGCACCTCAACTGCACTCTGCTCAAGCGCATGTGCGCCCTTTCTCATGAAAGCGGACTCCCAAAGTCGCTATGGGGGGAGGCGCTGTGGCATGCAGTTTGGCTCAAGAATTGCACCGTGACCTGTGTGCTAGATGGCCATACGCCATATGAAGTGCTGCACAAGGAGCCACCAGACCTGTCGGGACTGCGGCATTGGGGTTGCAGTGTATGGGTTCACACCAAGAACAAGGGTTCCAAACTGAATCTGAGAGTGCGCGAGGGATGCTGGCTCAGCATGGACACTGATGCACATGCACACAGGGTGTACTGGCTGAGCACCCGGATGGTTAGCGACGAGTGCAACATCTATTTCGCATCTAATGCACTGCTTGAGGGGGAGCATAACATTGCGGTACCGACTGCAAGGAACGAGCAGTGCATTAATGAGCCCAATGTAGGAAGGTATCTATAACGAGTGCTCAGTCTTATTGTGGAAGACTACACTAAGTGGGTATCCTGACCTATAACGAGTGCTACAAAAAGTGTAATTAGTTGTGTATGTAGGTAACGAGAGTGTGACTAACCTCAGTCTTATTGTAGAAGACTGAGGGACAGGGAATAAATGAAAAATGAACTATATACATGTCCGTGCGTTCGTCATGCGCCATGTGAGTGTATGACCAAACCGTGACACTGAGGCTGCACTCCAACACTCAACCTACACAAAGTACTGGCGACACCACCACTTGCCCCCTCTGAACTGGAAGCGGACCTGGACACCAACACCAATCCTGACCTTGTGCCCAAAGCACCCAACCCACCTGGATTGCCCACACTGCCGCCAGCACTTGATTGCTCCCTGGTATCAGAAGACGAAGTTGAAACAAGCCTTAACGACAGCCCTCAGCACTCCACCCACCTCTGGAAGCCTTCACACATCATATGCGAACTTCAAGCGGGCGAGGGCATTACATCTACTCACCTTGCGCATCCTGCGTGGCATTCACCTGCCTGGATCCTTCGACGCAGAGGAAGCAAGGGGAGTGTGGTCCATTGAAGATGGCCTGCCCACACTTCTTGAAGACTTCACAGGCCTTGAGCATGCCTACACGGCCACAACTGCTGATGCTGAAGCTTTAGAGCCCCAGACACTTGTGGAGGCCAAGTGCAGGCCAGAGTAGCCCCTCTGGGAGAAGGCTATTGCTGAAGAACTCACAACACTTAGGACCGCAGGCACCTGGCACCTTGAAGAACTGCCACCCAGAGCTAACATCATAGGCTCCAAGTGGGTCTTCAAGGCTAATAAGGACGCAGCCAGAAACATTGCGCGCTACATGGCAGGCCTTGTCACTCAAGGCTTCAGTCAGATTGGCAGGGTCAACTATGACAACACTTACGCCCCAGTCGCTCGCCTTGCATCATTGCATGCCATAATCGCTATGGCCAACCAACTTCACCTTGAGCTTCACCAAGTCGATATTAAAGGCGCATACCTCAATGGGGTACTCAATGACAATGAAGTCCTCTTTATGCAGCATCCCCTGGGGTACCGAGACCTGCAAGCCAGCACGCACGTGCTGTGCCTTGTGAAGACGCTCTACAGACTTAAGCAGTCCGGAAGGCGTTGGTACCAAAAGCTCTCATCAATATTCACCTCCCTTGGCTTCAAGCAGTGCTCAGTAGATCAAGCCGTATTCCACAAGTCCAGTGGCAGCACATGCAACATCACAATAGTTGCTGTGCATGTCAACGACTGCACAATCACAGCAAGCACCACATGCCTCATTGACACACCCAAAGACAGTCTGCGCAAGCATGTTGAGGTTACGAACCTTGGCAAGCTTCATTGGATGCTTGGCATTGAGGTCCAGTGTGACCATGCAGGCGGCACCATCCACCTCTCCCAGTGGGCATACATTGATGCCATACTGCGCCACTACCACTTTGATGAACTCAAACCCCTGTCTACACCCATGGACATTCAGGTGTGGCTAACTAGCGAGCAGTCCCCATCTAGTGCAGCAGAGTCCGCTGCCATGCGTGATGTGCCATACCACGAGGCCATTGGTGCTCTTAACTGGGCCACACTTTCCACATGCCTGGACATTGCTTTCACAGTTGCAACCGTCACCCACTTCAAGTTTGCTGCAAACCCAGGACCAGTGTCACGAACCAGGGCCAGGACCTGGCTGTAGATTGTCCTATTTCACTCAAGAGAGACCTCTCTCACTTTGCATTGCCAACTCCCTTCCGTTTCCTGGACTATCCCTCCTGCAGTACAAGATATCACTATTGCAAAGGCACTATAACTCGACCAGGCACCCGTTTCCTAATCGGGTAATCATCGCGTGGCAGCCACATGGTCACCCAGCCACCAAGAACCTGAAACAGCAGCACAAACTCTTAAAAGCTATTGCATAACCCATCTGACGTCATCAAGGCTCCAATGACATCATGGCTGACTGAGCGACTCCACAGTGACCTCATAGGCTCACTAAGCGCTCCATAGTGACATCATAATGATGTCATTGCTCCACAATGATCAGTAATGCACTCAGTAAGCCTGAAACCTGACACAAGCGAGTTTATGCCTCTGTAGTCCTATTGGATGGTACCAAAGGGTCTAGAATAATTCCAGTTCTTTGTAATCGATCCCTGTACACTGTATATAAGCCCCAATGAAGCATGGCAGTTGTCAGACTGTCCATTTGTGATACTCTCATCTTCCTGGGTACTCCCCTGCAACCGCTCAGTCTAAAGTCCTCCCTTGTCCTCAAGGTACTCTTCAACGACCGCCTTGTTTAAAGCCCCTTGCTGCACTGGCCTCTACTCTTTGCCTTTGCCTTCTGCAACATGTACCAGTCCCCATCTGGTATCTCCTAGTCATTTGGCTCATCCTCCTGTTCAATGCTGTTTATGCCGCATACCGTCTGTTCCGACCCTTGCCCACCTGCTCCTGAGTCCTTAGTGATCAGCAGTACATGTCTTGAGAACCCGTGCATTGGCATGCAGTCAAGCAGATCTTCCACTACCTGGCTGGCATGTGTGACCTGTGGCTCACCTACAGAGAGACCAAGCATGCCCTTGAGGGATATGCTGACACTGATGGCAGCATGGCTGAAGATCAGCATGCCATTTCAGGCTACGTGTTCCTTATAGATGGTGGCGCTGTTTTGTGGTCATCCAAGTGTCAAGAGATCATATCGCTCTCGACCACAGAGAGCAAGTATGCTGCTGCCACACACAGTATGAAGGAGGGGCTATGGTTGCACAGCCTCCTGTCTGAAGTCTTTGGACCACTCACTTCACCGACCACCCTCTTCTCAGACAACCAGTTTGTGATCGCGCTCATGTGCAATCATCAGTATCATGCTTGTACTAAGCACATCAATGTGCATTACCATTGGATTTGCTGGGTAATCGAGCAAGGCTTGATGAAGCTTGTGTACTGCCCAACTGATGACATGGTCACCGATGCACTCACTAAGGTGCTCCCCTCCGTCAAGGTCAAGCACTTTGCATCAGGACTCAGCCTGTTCACAAAGTGAGGGGGAGTGTCGTAATCTTGAGAATCAGAAGCATGCGCAAGTAAGATTGATCACGGGCGAGTGATCCCAATTGGACGCATGCATAAGGAACTGAGGGATCAGCTTGATACGATACCCCCTTTGTTATGAGTTCTAAATTGGTTAGTTACTATACATCTCAACTCGTTGATGAGGTTGACGATCATATGCTTGATCATCAACACGTACTTATTTTCTTGTAGATCTCAGGCTTGTATAGCCCGGATAGTTTATCTATTTAAACCAATAGTTAGTACTATCAGTTCCCCTCAGTGATCACTTACGCATGCAAGTCACTGAGGTATGTCTATTCAGTTATTGTACATATGCACCATGGACTCATACCTAGATAGTGTTTATCTTATCTAGGTAATACATTATGAGTGATCACTTACACACATGAGTGACTGAGCATTTATCTTATCTAGACACTTTCTGACATGCATATGCCCATGTGCACATCTGACTGCCCCTTGCACATTCACTCACAGACCCAAATAAAGATACATTTATTCCCACCAGACTCCCTAATAATCTACACTATTGACAATTTCTTGGACAGCCATCTTGCCATATCATATAGTTCCATTCAACTGTGTCCTGACCTCACCCCTTTCTTTAATGGCTACACTACTACATATATTAACACTTGCAGATCCAACCCCCTTTTGTTTCAGTATTGCTTATCGCCTTGTTACCCTTCAAACCCCATTGGTATTCTTGATATGATCAGACCTGAATACATAGATGTGGTGCATAGCCTTTAAAAGTAAGGCTACCCTTGTAACATGAGTTCTATTTGCTGAGCAAGTGGTCTCCATAAACTGTCTAATGAAAGACAAAGAAACTTCACTTTCAAACACAAAGAGCTACAGGACACTTACACCTTATTGTGAAGACAGCTTATTAGAGAACATCTACAAGCCCTTGCAAATGATTATTTTCCTCAGAGGGACCTTATCAACCTTGATAATACCCCCTTCATTGATCAGTGGGGAGGACCTTGCTACATCCTTGCCAATCTATTGAATCTCTTGCCCTTTGGAAGGCTCCATACTCAAGAAGAGTATTTGCACTATACAGAAAGCCTTGTTCCTCTGATTGTCCCTGCACAACAACAATTATTGCAGTGGTACTTAACAGAAGTACATGATGGAGGTGTCATGAACCATTCTCCAGAGAGGGCCCTTGAAGGACCCTTCCTTATTAGAGGAAACCCAGCCACTATGGTGTCACCCTGTTCACACGAGCAAAAGGGGTGAGTAGAGGTGTCCACAATATTATGCATGCATTGTCGCGCAAGCGATTCTCAGCACAATTGACATACAGCAAGCCCCACTTAATGGCAACCCTTTTAGCAATAAAAGACAGTATTAGGACCTTCCTAAGGACCCTTTAGGACGACTCTAGATGCTCTACAATAGGCACTAACACAGTATCAAATACCCTACAATGCGTTATTAGACTAACTCTAATAACTATAGAACGAACTATAAGGCAATACTAAGGACCTTAATAGAAGTATTAGGGTCGACTCTAAGGACCCTAATAGAACTATATAAGGGGCCTTATAAGATAACACTATTCCCTAAACCAAACTACAAGTCCTCAAATGACCGGCCCTAAACTAACTAACAGAAAATGAATCAGGTGCTTGCACATGTACTAAAGCAGTGAACATGTCACAGTAACTAGCCGTGTCAGTTCACAAGCGGAAAACAAGTCGATGATAAAGAGGTGTTCAAGAAATGGGCTGGTTCCCGTGTATAATGAGTAAGGATCCCTGCAGCGGTCGAAGTGTTTTATGCTAAACAGGTTATGGCCAATAGACCCTTCCTAGTATGACTCAGTCCATTGAGAAGCTAGGGTAAGTTTGTAATGGGATAGACTAGGGCTGGTTCCACTAGCTATATGCATTCAAGTCCGTTGGGGACCTTGAACAACGCAGAGAGAGTAGAGGAAGGTAGGTCTTAAAGGAGGAGAGCTCTTCTCAGGGGGGTGAAGAGAGACTCTTAGGGAAGGAAGGGAAAGGCGAAGAGTAGATGGTGGATGGTGTGTTGAGGGTTGATGAAATGGAGAGGTGGTTGTGGTTTAAGTTTGTGAGAGTGAAGTGGGTTGCAGGAGAATATGTTGGACAAGAGTAGGTTGGATTCTACAAGAGACCAAGCTTAGGGCTTTTGGTCACAAAGTACTGAGCTTATATATACAGGAGAAGCGCAGAAATAGCTGCGCTTTGACTGTGCTACTAGTATAGTAGGAGTCATAATAAGTAGGAGTCATAGGAATGAGGCCACGAATGAGTCAGAACCAAGTAACTGTGCTGCACAGTAGGTGCACAGCATTGCACAGTCGAAACTAAGAAGTGAATATAAATGGAAAGAGAACCAAACAAAGGGAAAGTAACAGCAATCCAGTGTTACCTGGACGTGTATGGATCACATGATAACACAGAAGGGATCACAAGACGTAAGAGATCACAAGACTAGTAAGTAAAGGGACATACGAAAGCAAGCAGTCCATAGCAAAAGGTAAGAGTTGGACGTAAAAGGAAAATGGTGTAACAGAACACATGGACAGTGAAGGCTCTTACTCATCATGAGAAGCCTTCTTACTCAGCAGCTTACTGAGCATGACTGAGCATGCTCAGTAAGCGCACTCTGACTTCTTACTCATCACTCTTTTGTGCTTGATAACAAGGTTATGACTTGTTCCCTATTTAGCAGTTCTCTTGTAGTATATAAGCGCTCAATAAAGTAGCGGACAGTCCTCAGACTGTCCATTTGTTTACGGCACTCTCTATCCCTGGGATACTCCTTTAAGGACTGTCCCCTTGTGACCATTCTGGCCTCTTCCCTGCGTACCTGCTCAACTCTACCAGTAACTATACCTCTTTGGTATTTGTTACTGCTTTGGACTCTACTTCTTGCCCACGCCGTCTTGGACGTCTATCAACTCATCTTCAAGCTTACCCCTCACTCTTGAACTGGATAGTTCAACAGTGAGTCTTGACAGGAGGAGCCCTCACTATGCATATCAGTCTTATGGAAGACAACAAAGAACTCTGGAATCACATCATCTATCTTTGTCACTCCAACCTCATCAGTCAACTCCTAGCTGGAGAAAGATTTTATTTCCTTGTGAACTTTCAACTTGACCATGTTGAACAATCTATCCAGTTCCACACCTTGCACATTAAAATAATAACATGAGAAGGACATCCCTACTTTCAGCTTGCTCACACTCCAGCAAGAAAACATTATTTCACATGGAGCATACATTACTGGTCTTGTGACCTTCAACCCCCCCTCAAAAACTTTATAAGCAATACAGGAGATTATGAAACTCCTGTCTACTCATACCACGGAGAACCATTCTTGTGCACCCCTTGGCTTAACAGTCCTGCAGAGTGGGACACATTAAACCCTGACATATCAAACCCAGACTCAGACATCCCTGTAGTCAATCCCCCTCTGCCATGTCAAGTGGAAGAAGCCTCAGATTGGAGTACACATACCACCAGCTGCTGGACACCTACCTTGGATAGGTGTATCTGTCAGAAAGAAGTCTGTGACTGTGGATATCACCCAGACACACCCCCAACACCACCACAAATTACCCTTTGGACCCCAGGGGATATAGTTCTCCCTTATTAGCCAGTGTTATGATCTACCCCTCTTTTGATTCATCACTAACCCTGGAATCCTTGTTATTGTTTTTTACCCTTCACCCTTGTCTCCTTAGTTACCGTTTCATCCCTTGATAGTGATGGTCTCTTATTGTTTCATCTGTTATGTTTCATCTATTGTTTGATTCTCTTTTGCTATTGGTTTATCTTCTATCTATTGTTCTGCATATAGTACTGTACAGCCTTGCTACATACAGTATTTAAGTGCCTGTAGAAGCTGGGGAATGCCCCAAGCTTAGCTTTGTCCCATTTTTCTGTCACATCCCTTGCCCTGTATCCTCTCTCAATCACAACTTGTTGTGCTGGCTTATACTCTGCTTGACCTGAGTTTGTCACAAGGGACCTTTGTGTTCCTCTTCCTCCTCTACTTCTCTCTCACCATCCTCCTCTTCTGTGAAACCAGAAGACTGACTCTGTCTGCAGATTAGGTCATCCTTGACTTAGTCTTGAGATGCTAAACCCTTGAACTGGCCCTCTTTGAGCTGGCCCCCATTGAAACACTGAACCAAGTCACAGGGACTTGGCCCCACCAAATTGAGCTAACACTCCAACGGCCACGATGCCATAACAGCCAGCCTGGCTTGTCAAAATTGCAGATCCTGTGGAGCAAACAATACCAGCCCTAGAGCTCCCACCTTCCTCTCCCCCCCATTCATCCCACAGCCAATCCCCAACAGATTTTTAGAATGACACCCCCTTATTAAGGCTCCAAAGGGCCTTAAATAAGATCAACAGTTGCATCTGTAAATGCATCCTACCAATGCAGATATGCTTGAGTCAAGCAAGCAATACTTGTGGAGGGGAAGGAGTGTTATGTCCTTCTAGAGTATTTCAACAAGATGAGAGGGACTCTGCAGACAGGTAGGAGTCAACTGTTTGGGATTGGCAAACTAAGTTGAGCTTAAGGATCAACTGCTACAAACTGGGGGCTTTATATAGCCCTCAGAGATAAGGTTCTTGCTACTGTAAGTACTGGTAGGTGCTATAGTAGCAAGGATGGCTCATGGAAGCAATAGTTGCTTCCACTGTAAACGATCTTGGTGCTGGAAGCATTAAGTGCTTCCATAGTAGCAATCTTGGTGTCATTGCTTCTTTAACACACCTTCAGAAAGATACAATCAACATGTTCCAAACACAATATCAAGGAACATAAACAGTCAAGATCTGATGCACACATGATGCAAATGATGCAGTCCATAGTTTGGGTGTCTGGCATCTTCCAGACCCCAAACCACTCAGTAACAAAGTGTTCTCCAATGTCTTACTCATCTGTTATTGTGCTTGATAACAAGGTTATGACTTGTTCTCCATTTAATAGTTCCCTTGTAGTATATAAGTGCTTAATAAAGTAATGGACAGTCTTCAGACTGTCCATTTGATTGCAGCATGTTACTGAGTGGTTTGGGGTCTGGAAGATGCCAGAACACCTGAACTATGGACTGCATCGTTTGCATCATGTGTGTGTCAGATCTTGACTGTTTATGTCCTTTGATATTGCATTTGGAACACATTGATTGTATCCTTCTGAAGATGTACTGAAGAAGCAAAGAGTAGCATTGCTTCTGTCTCAGATGCTCTTGTACTTCCACATACATCACTTCCCTGATTGGGAAAGTACTTATGACACCAAGATTGCTACTAGGGAAGCACTTAATGCTTCCAGCACCAAGATTGTTTACACAGAAGCTACTATTGCGTCTATGAGCCGCCTTTGCTCCTATAGCACCAACCAGTACTACAGTAGCATGAACCTTATCCCTGAGGGCTATATAAAGCCCCCAGTTCATAGCAGTTGAGCCTTAAGCTCAACTTAGTTTGCCAATCCCAAACAGTTGACTCCTACCCTGTCTGCAGAGCCCCTCTCATCTTGTTGCCATACTCCAGAAGGATCTAACACTCCCTCCCCTCCATGAGTATTGCTTGCTTGACTCAAGCATATCTGCATTGGTAGGATGTGTTCATAGACGCAACCATTGATCTTATTTAAGGTGTTACAAACCAAAGCCAAGTCCTGGCCGAAGATTGTCCTATTTTACTCAAGAAGAACCTCTCTCACTTTGCATTGCCGACTCCCTTCCATTTTCTGGGCTATTCCCCCTGCGGTACAAGATATTGCTATTGCAAAGGCACTATAACACGACCAGGCACCAGTTTCCTAATCGGGTAATCATCGCGTGGCAGCCACATGGCCACTCAGCCACCATGGACCCGAAACAGCGGCACAAACTCTTAGAAACTGTTGCATAAATCATCTGATGTCATCAAGGCTCCAATGACATCATGGCTGACTGAGCAACTCCACAGTGACCTCATAGGCTCACTAAGCGCTCCACAATGACATCATAATGATGTCATCGCTCCACAATGATCAGTAATGCGCTTGGTAAGCCTGAAAGTTGACACAAGCAAGTTTATGCCTCTGTAGTCCTATTGGATGGTACCAAAGAGTCTAGAATAGTCCCAGTGCTTTGTAATCGACCCTGTATACTGTATATAAGCCCCAATGAAGCATGGCAGTCGTCAGACTGTCCATTTGTGATACTCTCATACTCCTGGGTACTCCCCTGCGACCGCTCAGTTTAAAGACTTCCCTCGCCTCCAAGGTACTCTTCAACGACCGCCTTGTCTAAAGCCCCTTCGCTACACTGGCCTCCAGCCTTCGCCTCTGCCTCTTGCAACACTTACCAGTCCCCATCTGGTACCTCCTCGTCGTTTGGCTCGTCCTCTTGTTCAACGCCACCTTCGCCGCGTATCATCTGTTCCGACCTTTGCCCACCTGCTCCTGAGTCCTTAGTGATCAGCAGTACGTGTCTTGACATAAGGCACTTTGGAGCCTTAACACAGCACTCCTATCAACCAAGGTTACTCCTTTGTGACCACCCTATCTAGTATCCTGGCACTCTCCTTCCATGAACACTTCTCACAGCCAGTACCAGTCCCCTTCTGGTACTTGTTACTTGTCTGGATTATACTCCTGTTCAACTTCATCCTTGAACTTAGTTGACTTGTCTCTGAACTCCTCCCTTGCTCTTGAACTGGATTGTTCAACAGTGAGTCTTGACACTTGCTTTTTGAGCCTTTAAGTACATCTTTGCACATATGATATTTGTAAGTACTAGTCATAAAATCTCTGAGACAGTATGAAATTTTCAGGAGTCAAGTAAGCAATATTGCCTTTGTGGCCTTTAGCCGTGGCATTGAGCTTGCACTCAGTGGGCTCCACAACATCCTCTAGACATTTTGACTTGAAGCTGTATCTAAGACATTTAAATAAATTTCTTTAGGCTTTTTAACTTTTAGCATGGGTGATTGGAAATGAATGAGATGGGCACAGGATCCAGGTAAGGAAGAATTTGGGGCAACTTTCCCCTGCAAAGGGGGAGTTTCCAAAAATTTTATTCTGGGACTTTTGGGTCCCAAGGCATAGCACATCACACTGCAAAGGCACTTTGTGTGTCTTCACCTTTGGTGGAGCAAAATCCACCAATACTGCCGTGACGAATCTGCGCTTATTGGAGGGGATAGCACTATGTGTTGTGCCTGCTTTGCGACAACTCTCCCGGGAAAGTGTAACAAAGGTGTTACCAGCACTTCAATACCTTTTCCTTAAAGGACCCTGGCCATCAGAAGATTCTCAAGAAGCCATGGGGCCGTTCATCGCCGCACGACGGCTTTCCGGTCACCTGTTGCTGTCCTCCACGAAAGAGGATGGATGCGTCATGGGTCAGAGGATCAATGAGTTTCCTAGACGCAGGACTGCGAAGTACGTCGTGTCCTTCAAAATGATGGCAATTTGGTGACGATACCTTTGGCCAAATGGCTAGTACCCAACGTTCAAGACCACGCATCACGGGTTCCGATGTGGAATCATGGCTGTATTAGGCAATCTAGCCGTCGCTCGGAGTTAGGACATGTTCTTTCGGTGAGGACGCTAGCGGTCGATCAACATGAACGAGCCTTTTAGCCATCCGCCGGCTCTAGGGCTGAGTTCCAGCACCTGGACAAGTTGTCGATCTGAAATTTGTCTCAAAGGAAGAGAGGTTATTCTGGATGGGCGACCGACGCAGACATCATGCCACCGCTCGACTCTGTCCATGGATGCCACTCCCGGACATGTTCACCCCGGATGCGCTGTCCCATGCCGATGAATGGTGATAAAATGTACAAGGGAAGCGTCGCCAGCATGCAAATTGACATTGGAAAGGGCGATTGAAATAGATGGATCAGTGCGCATACGCACGGATGCCGATAACATCGCTTTGCGCCGTGCCACCATTGGCGCACTTTCAAGGCTGACTTGGACGGCGCAGAACACCGTCATGATCTGCCTTCAAGGTCAGGGATTACTTCAGACGGCGTAATAGTAATATGGGCTTGGGCATCTGCACGGCTCGTGGAGGAAAGACATGCCACATGCCGTAGAGAACAATTAGGGAGTCCAGCCACACCTAGGTACGTAGATGGAATGCACGATCAGGACGCCAGGACGCTCATCGTTTACAGGACATGTTCAACATTGTGATAGATGGGACCTGTCTTAGGCCTGAGTTGAGCTGTGCTGGGAAAAAAGTGCAATTGGTTATTCATGCGGGTATCTCGTTTTAGTTGTAAACTCTGTCACGGGATCGAAACGCCTGGTGGTGCTAACCTGTGTTCTGGTGTCAACGGAATTTTCTTTTTTCTCAGCATGGCTGTCCACCTGTAGTGGTTTGCCATAGAGGCTAGGTACGCAATCAGGAGGCCGTACCCGGCATGGAGCGCAGATCATACGTTTTCTTTGGAACCTGCGCCATTGTAACCCAAGCATGTCTTCCACCGTGCTCACGTGACATGTGGCGTGTACCTGTGCCCACGTTTACTGTAATATCGACACTGAGGGTTGCCAGTGAGTCACCTACGTAGATATCCCTTAGCCTCATTCGCTAACGGTGCCTAGGCGCTATAGTCAGGCACACGGTAGTCCGTCTGAGCATATAGATATAGACAATGAGGGACGCTACCTCACTGCTATAAGTAACAGGTCGTGACATTGATCGCATTGTCGTGATGCTGTGAAAATCACAACCGTTTCGGCATGTGCATTGCGGCGTAAACTGCCATGGTCGGAAAGGTCTGTGTTGCCAAACTCATGTGACGCCTCAACTCTTAACTGTTTAACTATGCTCCCCAAGTTTGCGCGCGAAAATTCTCCACCGTCGCCCTCTCTCCCCTCTCCAGTTATCATATTCGCTTCTACCGCAATTCTTACCTGACGGAAAATATCATCATGAGTAATGAGTTTTCCTTGTTGTAACTCCTGTGGGCCCCTCACGAATGCACGCCCCTGCGCAGTCGGACCCACCTCGACGTTCAGAAAAGCTTCAACTCGCATCCTCACTGTGGCCTTTCTGTCCAGTTTTCTGCCGGCTACGGAGGCAAGTTGCTCGACCGACTCGTACGTTGTCGTATGCACACGCGGGGAACTTCTTTTGACCAAGTGGAATCTGTCCTCTTCTCCTGCACCGTAGGCAAGGGAATGAGACATGTAAATCCGACGCAGGAGAGGTTGTGGGAGGAATCGCAATCGGTAATACCCACCTATTCTTATCGACCCTTCCACCTCCTGACCGTCTCCCGTGCTTTTCAGTGATTTTCATACTCCTCGTCGCTGTCTGGATCCGCAAGCGGCGTGCCGCCGCCGCCATCCTTGCCGATTTCCAATCGCGACGCGCTGCTGAGGAAGCCGAGGATGCGCGCTTCAGCCGCGCCGCATCGCTGTTTGAACCACAGTACCCGCGCGAGGTCCATGTCCACATTGAGTCTCCTCCCCACGACTACGACACCACTTCGGGCTTTGCGCAGGTGAGTGGGATTATGGCTTGTTCTCACTTCTCTCGTATCCCTTATCATGCGCCTGACGCCTATCTTTCATGCCCTCGGCCTCGCCATCACAGCGGTATTGGTCGTCACCACAGAACTCACCCTTAGTCAGAACAGCAGGAGTAGGTCAGACGTGAATGATCCCGATGAGATTGCATTGGCTTGGAGATAAAAATTTCTCAGGATACGGATGGCCCCATATGCTCCCATTTTATTTCCTCTATAGTGAGATCAGGACTCATCATCTCATTTCTGTTTTGTTTTGTCCATATCACAGGGTCAGCTGCTTTCCACTCTTGTGCACAACAATTAACGCCAGATGATCTGAAACCAATGGCGTTTATTGTTCTGTCAAGGAAGCTTGCAAGACATCGTCGCCATTGTTAGGTGTGAGGACACATTTGCATTGCTATAAACCCTTTTTTCAATTTGTACAAGCGGAATTAATTGTTGGAAAGGCTAGAAATGGGACCTACATCTCACGGACTTGGCTGACCATTTTTGCCAAAAGCAAGTAGGTGAAAATGAGGATGGAAAACCCCATAAATGACTGTTCCCCTTTGCCATCTGAATGCATGGTTTGACATAAGCTTTCACTGTAGCAAGTGCACCTCTTAGTCTACCCCACGTTTGGGTCTCATATCTTGCATTTTTCCTTGGTACGTATATCCTCGACAAGAAACCCCCACAGTACACAAGTCGAAATAACGGAACACACGACACAATCAAAGTCAAAGACCATGACTATCACCATCGGCCAACGACGGGACTAAGATGGCAGCACTGACAAGGCAGACATCATGTCTCCGTCTGCTCAACCTTCTCACGAGCAATAATGAGGCCATACGGGAAACAAGAAAAGGTCACAGCGTGAAGGTACTACTGATTGATATTGAGATAGGACGGCGCGGTGCACACCCACGGAAGCGTACAGGGACGCTCTGCGCCATGCCATTGACCAGCAGATTTCTAGGACGGTGCCGAAGAGTCACGATGTACGTCCGAGGAGGACCACCGGGCAGTGTGTTACCCGAGTATGGGGCTCTCTTTCAGATCACCCGATTCGAGACGATCGAGAGAGACAAGGTTTGGATGGTAAGGAGGCAGTCCGAACTCATCTCGCCAACAACGCATGGGAATTACATGAGGACGGAAAGGAGAAGTATTGGACAGGTTCACGTGATTGAGATCTGAGAAGATAAGTGGTACTATCGTTGGGTAGGTTTTGAAATTTTTTGAAAACAGTCTCGGAAATGTACATCCCGATAGGTACGTGCCACCGGCTTTCTCTTGTAGGTAATTATGCTTCTACCTATGTATAACAAAGTGGAATGTCAGTGGTTGTATCCTGGGGAGCGCCTTGCCGGACGTACAATCTGAGATGTCCGACTTGGTATGTGTATCTCATGAGGTTTTCGTTTTCTCAGCGTGCCTACCTGGAGGCCACGCAATCACGAGACTGACCTTGCTACGCAAACAGATCGTTTAGGATGGCGACCGGATATTGTCATGACAAGACGAGGGCAGGGGCAGGACACGATTCGAGACATGCGAACGTGTAACCAAGCGCGGGCAAAGTGGGGGCACAGCCTCATTGTGACGCCACCGCTTAGCTGCGCACTGCAGTTCCTTCTCACCCACACCTGTCCCACTCCCGCATTTTTACTTGGCACTCTATTCTTCCCTGACCGGATATCACGGTTAGATCATCATGAATAGTGAGTTCTGCGCGTTGTGACCGCTTTGGGCTCCTCACGCATATTCACCCCCCGCCACGCAAAATCCACACGGCTTAGTCGGACACCTCTCGACGTTCAAAATCGTTCCCATTCGCATCCTCACTGTCGCCCTGCTCTCCAGTCTCCTACCCGCTGTCAAGGCGGATTGCTACATTGACTCGTATGTGGTCGTAATTACATGAGAGCTCCTCGTTTGATCATCATCATCCCTCTTCTTCTACGCCCTAAGGGCAGGCTACGAGATATGTAATGGACTAAGTGACCCAGCGCGCATAGGGATCGGCATTGCATTCTGTAACGCCAACTCTTTCTTATTGATTCATTTCCCCTGCTGACCACACCCGACTCTTTACCTCCAGTCTTCGCCTTCCTCGCCTTGCTCACCGGCTTACTCTTCTATCGCCGGCGGCGCACCGCCCAAGCTAATCTAATCTATACCCAACAAGCTCAGCACCACGGAGCCGGTGGCGTGTACGGAAGTCCGTACGACCGCGGTGATCTAGGGCCGTTCGCACCCCAGTATCCGCCCCCGGCTCACAATGGGGTCGGGTCCCCCTACGCGTATGACCCCAGCACGGGCTTTGCATCGGTGCGCTTGCGACTCTTCCTCCCTTCTCTTACATTTCTTATTGACGCCTTCTGTCATAGCCCGTCGCCTCGCCACCACAGTATTATCCACCGCCGCCCGGATCACCAATAGTCACACCATTTCGGAAGTGAAACGGTACCTGTAAGGTCACAGGTGCAGAAGTTCTTCGAGACTTGGACCTGCCCATATGCTGTCTTCTTTTCGCCTTGTAGCTTCACGCTGTTGTTTTCATACTGATCTTGGACTACGCTGCTTAGTTACGTTCAATCTCGCGCTTTTTTGTGCACATGGGCTATTGCCGGAAACTTTGCCTTACGTTTGTATTCTCCACAATTGGCAGCCGAGAATCAAAGAATCAACTACACATTGGACTGTCGAAGGAAGGTTATAAGAGCATAGTAATGTGTAGTGATATATGTCCAGGCACTCCGACAGTGACGGTCCAGTTCCTCTCCTTCACACAAAAATGTCTCACTGGGCCGCATACATGACTTGAGAGTAGTGCGCGTAAAGTCATCTAGATGACCTCGCCAATGCTTTAAATCTCAGCTGGGGCCGAGGTGTCCATTGTATCCTTTGATTGGTCTTTCGAGCTCCAGGTTGGCCACCGGCAGTGGCTCCCCATGATATGAATGGTGAGATTTGTGTGCTGGCCAGCAACATCTCGGAGACGTGTAGATGTTGGCAGTTGCGTTCTTTTCGCGGTGGGTTGAGTTACCATAAAAGGCGATTTTGTTGGCAAGAGAATCAGTACATCAATTATGCATTTAAATGTCACCAAATCATTTTCTCAATTACATATTTAATGACTTATTTATTAGCTATTAGACAAATAAATTAAATTGATACAAAAAAAGATTTTGTATTGTAAGGAACAGCAACAGTTGAGGCCATTAGAGGCAGCGGTGCGAGTCCGAAGGGACCTGGTGCAAGGGAGGCGGTGGCATTGGAGGGAGGGGGGTTCCGAGGGAGGGACAACGGTTCCCCGAGGGCATGCGTGCGCGCATTCGCGGCAGCAGATGCTGCATCGGGCTTGGCGCACTTGCCTGACCGTTCGCCCCTGGCATACGGATCATCATGAACATGGCGGCGCTTTCCCTTAGCGACGCCGATGCTTCGCACTGTCAATCCCCACGCGTCAGGGAGACTGGTCCATTGTTTTGGGCTCCGTTTGAGTTTGACACCCATACGCTCAGCTGTCTCCGTCCACGTTTTCTGATTGGGCGCGATCACTTCCTTGTCAGGTAAGACCTTGGAGCCTTGAATTAATTTGATTGCGGCTGCCAAACCGTATTTGGCGGCCCGCATGGCCTCAACGATCTCCGCTGTTTGATTAGCGTTTTCAAGCCTAGATGTGAGATCGTGCGATAATGATATGATCTCCTGTGAGAGAGATACTAGGCTCTCCCTTGGTGTGGATGAAGAAGATGATGGGGATGGGGGGTCAGGTGATTTATTTGCACTTTCCTTTTGTGTGCTCCCCTCAGGACAGAGGTAGGGAAAGTGGATGTAGATTGCTGCAATGTGTTTGCAGAATCTAATCTGGGGATAATCTGTGCAATCACAAGTTGACTTCATCAGATTGATTGAGTAAAATGCGCCGGAACAGGACTGTGAAGTGACGTGAAAGCAGATCTCATCGAATTGCAAGATCAAATCTTGTGAGATGCTCTCAGCACGGGTGAAAATTATATGATGCCTGTCAGCCGCCAGGTCCCGACCATCGAGCCTGATGTTCTGCCGTTCGTGCCTGTTTTGGTAATATGGCACCATGCGACGCACTAGAACAAATAATATTTGATCGATCCGCCGATTGCGCTTGCCGTCGAGCCAATGTGATTTGAGGACATGATGATATCTAAAAAGATTGAGTCATCTTATCTTTAGATCGGGAGGATCACATACGCTTCGATCAACATGTTGGTGTCCCCTTCCTCAAAGATATGTCGATTTTTCCGGTAAACCATGGACCACATATGCACCACAGGCATCCATTGGGACCCAAGATAGTTCACAAAAGTTTCTGGAACCTGAGGATCAGTGGAGATCTCCTCCCAGATTTGTAGAAAGTCGGCCTGATCATCTGTATGTACCCATCTCTTGATCTTATCCCACAGATCAGGAAAATTGTTAGCATGGAAGTGTGATCGCATCGCGCGCAACACGTGCCACTTGCAAGGCCATATCTGACTTCCCGGATAGGCGATCTTGAGGGTGGCAATCTGTGCGGCATCACGATCTGTCATAATAATAGACGGCTAGATAGCCGGACTGGCATCCCTGACCCAATGGACAAAAAAGGATATTGTGTCCTTTGTTCCATTGGATGCCAGCATCCAGGCAACAGGCACACATATCCGGAAAGGGTAAGCACGCTAAATTGACATTTAGTAAATATTACGCACCATGTCCCCAGTGATCGCGTGCGATCATGGTAAATAATAAGAAGTCCGGATATTGAGTAATATTATGAGTTGCATCGATACCGATGAAGCCATTCCCAAGGCGGCGGAATGCCTCCATTTGGAAAGGGGTCTGGATGCATAATACATATGCATCCTCCTGCAGATTTGATTGAGATGGGGCACTGTGCAGCCTGTCTTTGTAAAAAACATTTGTTTTTTCATCTGTAAACCTGTCCAACCAGAGCCTGGTGGAGATAGCATCCTCTGGATGCAGCCTGATAATCTCATCTTCCATTTCCCGGGCCATGCAGCTTACATCCCAGAGCGAGATGAATCAGTCTCGGCTGCCATCGGGCGATGAATCCTGAATATCGTGTACCTTTCCATTATTAAGTTAGCGAATAAAAATAAAATAAAATCAATACAGGCACTTACTATTTCCTGTGGATCAACCTTCTTTGACAGCATGAATTTAATTTTATCACGCGCTACGTGTGACATTCGTGTGTAAGCGAGATTAGCAATTCCGATTTCATGGGAATGCTCGCTTGCATATTGTCCAAGAATGGTAGGCGCGTCCGCGTAAGACTTGATGACTATTCGGCAATGGCAACCCGTCTTCTTGATCTTGGATCTCCGTGTGCGATCGGGGTGCTTCTTTACATAACTCGAAGCTCCCCTGGATAGTTGGCAGGAGCAGACGAAAACCTTCTTTGTCCATCCCTGCCCATGCTTGGTGCTCGATGGAATCAATTCAATTGAGTGAGCCAATTCTTCTTGCCGGCGCCATGCGTCAAAATTGGCTGCTGTCGGCCATTCCATGGGGTATTCGCCGTGCTCCCGGTCATAATTGAGTCCTCCCCTCTTTCCAGAATTGGCAGTGATCTGGAAACATTGTGTCGCAAAAGGGGTGCTCGGGCCGGAATGGGCGGATGATGCGGATGGCGTGCCAATCAATTGGAAACAAGATTGCATTTCTTTTTTTTTTGGTAGGGGGAAAATGGTAAGGAGTTATCTTATTATTAACCCACTTATATAACTAAATTACATCCGTTAACGCATGATTGAAGTCCCAACTCTCTTGCCGACACAATTGCCTTTTATGGTAATTCAACACGCCGCAAAATGTCAAAGACTGATGTTGGCACCACTAACAATACGAGTTCTCTTTGGCGCATGCATTTTACCATTCTGTCAGCAATCCACCGCTTAGCGCTTATCATCCCATTCGCCTCGTGCCATTATCACAGCCAACAGAAGTCTTTGACTTTTCATGGGGGGTTGAATTACCATAAAAGGCAATTGTGTCAGCAAGAGAATCAGGACTTCAATCATGCATTAATGGATATAATTTAGTTATATAAGTGAATTAATAATAAGATAACTCCTTACCTTTTTCCCCTACCAAAAAAGAAATCATTTCCAATTGATTGGCATGCCATCTGCACCATCTGCCCATTCTGGCCCAAGCACCTGTTTTGTGACACAATGTTTTCAGATCACTGCCAATTCTGGAAAGAGGGGAGGACTCAATTATGACCAGGAGCATGGCAGATACCCCATGGAATGGCCAACAGCAGCTGATTTTGACATGTGGCACTGGCAAGAACTTGCTCACTCAATTGAATTGATTACATCCAGCACTGAGCATGGACAGGAATGGACAAAGAAGGTCTTCGTCTGCTCCTGCCAACTATCCAGGGGGAGCTTCAAGTTATGTAAAGAAGCACCCCGATCACACACGGAGATCTAAGATCAAGAAGATGGGTTGCCATTGCCAAATAGTCATCAAATCTTATGTGGGCATGCCTACCATTCTCAGACAATATGCAAGCAAGCAATGGCAGTTTTGGGCCACCAGGGGTGCATGTGGACGAGCACAAAAGCGCAACATGGCACATCCCCAGGATCATTTTGATCCCCTAATTTTTTCCCCTCCCCTCAGGGGAAAATACATTCTGCTGTGACCCTTCTCAGGCCTTGTATGACCCATATCAAAATCAAAAATGTCTGAAAAGCAAGAACATTCCACACTGCCTCCACAACTCTGTATCTGAGAAAAACACAAACATGTGACTCAATCACATGCATGCACCAAAACTGGAACAAGCGCATCAGCCACATAGAGAGGCAATGCGTTATTTCCGTTGAAGTCTGAAGTCTTTCCACTATACATTTCCATTTCTGTCTTACTTCAGTTCTCGACTCCAAAAACTCCTAAAAACACTCCCCTATTTTATTCCTTAAGTAACATACTTGTAAAACATATAAAATAGCCTCTTATTGCCTGCAAATGTAACAATTGTCATGTTCCTTGTTCTTGAAAAACCCCTCGCATGCACTTCAAACAAAGTCCCCTTCTTGTGCTCTACCACCACTCTATGTTGTTTACATGCATCCCTGACCCCATGCCACGTCAATGGTCCACTGGCCTGTCTTGCCCACTTGTGCATTCCCACTGCCTGGGTATCATATCTTCACTAAGCAAGACCATGAAATTGGAATTGCTAGTCTTGCTTACACATGGATGTCACACATAGTGTGTGATAAAATTAAATTCATGCTGTCAAAGAAGGTTGATCCACAGGAAATAGTAAGTGCCTGTATTGAATTTATTTTATTTTTATCCACTAACTTAATAATAGAAAAGTACATGATGTTCAGGATTCATTGCCCAATGGCAGCTGAGACTGATTCATCTCACTCTGGGATGTAAACCACATGGCCCAGGAAATGGAAGATGAGATTATCAGGCTGCATCCAGAGGATGCTGTCTCCACCAGGCTCTCGTTGGACAAATTTACAGATGAAATACAAATGTTTTTTTACAAAGACAGGCTGCACAGTGCCCCATCTCAATCAAATCTGCAGGAGGATGCATATGTGTTATGCATCCAGACCACTTTCCAAATGGAGGCATTCTGCCACCTTGGGAATGGCTTCATCAGTATCAATGCAACTCATAATATTACTCAATGTCATGAACCATTTCCCAGAGAGGGCCCTTGAAGGACCCTTCCTTATTAGAGGAAACCCAGCCTCGATGGTGTCACCCTGTTCTCATGGACAGAAGGGGTGAGTAGAGGTGTCCACAATATTGCGCCCATTGTCACGCAAGCAATTCTTGGCACAATCGACATAGAGCAAGCCCCACTTAATGGCAACCATTTTAGCAATAAAGGACAGTATTATAGCCTCCCTAAGGACCCTTTAGGATGACTCGAAGTGCTCTACAATAGGCACTAACACAATACTAAAGACCCTCCAATGCGTTATTAGACTGACTCTAATAACCATAGAATGA
Source organism: Russula earlei (assembly GCA_025769875.1). NCBI lineage: Eukaryota > Fungi > Basidiomycota > Agaricomycetes > Russulales > Russulaceae > Russula > Russula earlei. The sequence continues at coordinate 23,354 of JAGFNK010000312.1, forward strand.
ACTATAAAACGATACTAAGGACCTTAATAGAAGTATTAAGGTCAACTCTAAGGACCCTAATAGAACTATATAAGGGGCCTTATGGGCAACTCTATTCCCTGAACCAAACTACAAGTCCTCAAATGACCAGCCCTAAACTGACTAACAGCAAATGAGTCAGGTGCTTTGCATGTGTACTAAAGCAGTAAACATGTGGACAGTGAAGGCTCTTACTCATCAATAGGAGCCTTCTTACTCAGCAGCTTACTGAGCATGACTGAGCATGCTCAGTAAGTGTACTCTGACTTCTTACTCATCTGTCTATTGTGCTTGATAACAAGGTTATGACTTGTTCCCTATTTAGCAGTTCTCTTGTAGTATATAAGCGCTCAATAAAGTAGCAGACAGTCCTCAGACTGTCCATTTGTTTATGGCACTCTCCAAACCTGGGATACTCCTTTAAGGACCATCCCCTTGTGACCATTCTGGCTTCTTCCCTGCGTACTTGCTCAACTCTACCAGTAACTATACCACTCTGGTACTTGTTACTGCTTTGGACTCTACTCCTCACCCACACAGTCTTGGACATCTACTGACTCATCTTTGAGCTTACCCCTCGCTCTTGAACTGGATAGTCCAACAGTGAGTCTTGACACTCAATATCTGGACTTCTTATTATTTACCATGATTGCATGGGATCACTGGGGACATGGTGCATAATATTTACTAAATGTCAATTTAGCATGCTTACCTTTTCTGGATAGGTGTGCCTGTTGCCTGGATGCTGGCATCCAATGGAACAACTGACACAATATCCTCTTTTGTCTGTTGGGTCAGGGACACCAGTCCAGCCATCTGGCCATCTATTATTATGACAGATCATGATTCCATGCAGATTGCCACCCTCAAGATTGCCTATCTGGGAAGTTGGATATGGCTTTGCAAGTGGCATGTGTTGCACACAATGCAATCACACTTCAATACTAATGAATCTCCTGATCTATGGGATAAGATCAAGAGATGGGTACATACAGATGATCAGGCCAACTTTCTACAAATCTGGGAGGAGATCTCCACTGATCCTCAGGTTCCAGAAATTTTGTGAAGTACCTTGTGTTGTGATCTACCCCTCTTTGGTTTGTCACTTACCCCTGGCCCCTTGTTCTTACTTTTACACTCTACCCCTCATCCCCTTGGTTACTGTTTCATCCCTTGATTGTGATTGCCTTTTATTGTTTCATCCCTTGTGTTTCATCTATTGTTTGATCTCTTTTTGCTACTGGCTCAGCTCTATCTATTGTTCTGCATATAGTACTGTATAGCCTCACTACATGCAGTATTTAAGTGCCTGTAGAAGCTGGGGAATGCCCCAAGCTTAGCTTTGTCCCATTTCCTGTCACAATCCCTGCCTTGTATCCTCTCTCCCAAATCACAACTTGCTTGTGCTGGCTTATGCCTTGCTTGACTTGAGCTCACTACAAGGGACCTATGTGTTCCTCTTTCCTCCTCTGATTCTCTCTCATCATCCTCCTCTTCTGTGAAACCAGAAGATCAACTCTGTCTGCAGATTAAGTTGTTGTCTGACTTAATCTTGAGATGCTAAACACTTGAACCAGTCTCTCTGAGCCAGCCCCCATTGAACCACTGAACCAAGTCCAGGGACTTGGCCCCACTGAACCCTGAGCTAACACCCTTATGGCCATGATGCTGTAACACCTTGGGTCTGAATGGATGTTAAGATCTGACCGATCTTATTCGTACTCTTTGTGAAAGAGTTGCTTGATATAGTTCAAGCACTAAACTTCATATCCTTTGATATTATCTCAGGAAGAATAGGTGTAAGAAAAGAGAGGGGCCTCTCTCACTTAGAGTGGTCTATATAGTTTGTTTTAGATTGTTGACAAGATGATTGTATCTTGTAGTAGAGAGTAAGTCGAGTGTAAGGCTCGACTTCTTAGTAGTACAGACTATTTATACAATATCTCAACAACTACTGATCCGATTCGTACGAAACTCGGGGTGCACATAGCTGGGAACCAGTAGTATCCAAATACGTAGAGCGCAATTCGAGAATGTCAGAAATGACTCACGCGTGAGTCCTTCTTTCCTAGTATCTGTCATCATTCAGTAAGTAGTGAGTAAGCTATTACCAATCAGTCAGTAAGCAGATCAGTAAGCGATCACTAAGACAGATGAATAAGCATATGTGAGTAAACAGAAATGAGTCATCAGAGCATAGGCAGATAGACGAGCACAAGGAAGCACAAGAATCCTAACAATGGATGTCTGTGGTGCATATGTGGTCCAGGGTATACTGGAAAAATCACCATATCTTTGAGGAAGGGGACACCAATATGTTGATCGAAGCATATGTGATCCCCCTGATCTAAAGATAAGATGGCTTAATCTTTTTAGATATCATCATGTCCTCAAATCACACGGGCTTGATGGCAAGCCCAATTGGTGGATTGATTGAATATCATTTGTCCTAGTGTTGTGAACCAAGGCCAAATCCTGGCCATGTGCCATCCTATTTTACTCAAGAAAGTTCCTTTCACTTTGTATCCTCTATCTGTCAAGACTCACCGTTGAACTGTCCAGTTCAAGAGCAAGGAGTTAGCTTGAAGACGAGTTGATAGACATCTAAGACGGTGTGTGTGAGAAGCAGAGTCCAGAGTAGTAACAAATACCAGAGAGGTACTGTTACTGTGAGAGTCGAGCAGTCATGCAGAGAGGAGGCCAGGATAGTCACAAGGGGACGGTCCTTAAAGGAGTATCCCAGGGGTGGAGAGTGCCATAAACAAATGGACAGTCTGAGGACTGTCTGCTACTTTATTGAGTGCTTATATACTACAGGAGAACTGCTGAATAGAGAACAATTCATAACCTTGTTATCAAGCACAATAGAGTGCTGAGTAAGAAGTTGGAGTGCGCTTACTGAGCATGCTCAGTCATGCTCAGTAAGCTGCTGATTAAGAAGTCTTCTCCTGATGAGTAAGAGCTTTCATTGTCCATGTGTTTACTGTTCTAGTGCACATGCAAGCACCTGATTCATTTACTGTTAGTTAGTTTAGGGCTGGTCATCTGAGGACTTGTAGTTTGGTTAGGGAATAGTGTTATCTTATAAGGCCCTTATATAGCTCTATTAGGGTCCTTAGAGTCGACCCTAATACTTCTATTAAGGTCCTTAGTATTGCCTTATAGTTCGTTCTATGGTTATTAGAGTTGGTCTAATAACATGTTGTAGAGTCTTTGATACTAGGTTAGTACCTATTGTAGAGCACCTAGAGTCGTCCTAAAGGGTCCCCAGGAGGGCCCTAATACTGTCCTTTATTGCTAGAAGGGTTGCCATCAAGTGGGGCTTGCTGTATGTTGATTGTGCCAAGAATCGCTCGCGTGACAATGCATGCGCGATATTGTGGACACCTCTACTCACCCCTTTTGCTCGTGTGAACAGGGTGACACCATAGAGGCTGGGTTTTCTCCTATAAGGAAGGGTCCTTCAAGGGCCCTCTCCGGAGAATGGTTCATGACACTATCCACCTCTGTTTCCAACAACAACTCCATTCTGCAAGCATACATCACAAGGAATCCTCATTCCCCAACCACTGTGGCTTGATAGAGCACCCTCTTTCCTGTCTGGGTAACCCACCATGTGCTAGCCACATGGCCACTCAGCCACTTGGTACTGAAACACTGGAAGGACTCCTAGACCTCCTAGAATGATCTGGATGATGTCATAAAGTGCCACTGACATCATAGCTGACTGAGCAACTCCACTATGACATCATACACTCACCAAGCACTCCACAAGTGATATCATTATGATGTCATTGCTCCACAATCTCCCTAATCATCCTGAGTCACTCTTAGGTCTGACACAACAAGTTTATGCCCTTAGGATCTGAATGGAGTGGTCCAAAGAGTCCGAGTTATTTTCTATAGTTCGTACTCAGACTTGTAACTAGTATATGAGCCCCAATGTAACATGGCAGTTGTCAGACTGTCCATTTGTGATACTCTCATCTTCCAGAGTACTCCTCATGACCACTCTGTCTAAAGACTCCCCTTGTTCCCAAGGTACTCCCTCAAGACTGCCTTGTTTAAAGCCTCTTCACTGCACTGGCCTCTAGTCTTTGCCTTTGCCTCTTGCAGCACATACCAGTCCCCATCTGGTACCTCCTTGTCATTTGGCTCGTCCTCCTGCTCAATGCTTTACTTCAAGCATATCATCTGTTCCAACCCTTGTCCACCTGCTCCTGAGTCCAAAGTGATCAGCAGTGTGTGTCTTGACACCTAGTGTGTTGCATGGTGCTGTATTATCAAACCAGGCACAAATGGCAGAATGTTGGGCTTGATGGTTGGGACCTGGTGGCTGACAGGCACTGTATAATTTTCACCTGTGCTGGAGCATCTCACAAGATTTGATCTTGCAATTTGATGAGATCTGCTTTTATGTTGCTTCACAATCCCGTTCTGGTGCATTTTACTCAATCAATCTGATGAAGTCAACTCATGATTGCACAGATTATCCCTGGATTAGATTCTGCAAACACATTGCAGCAATCTACATCCACTTTCCCTACCCCTGTCCTGAGGAGAGCACACAAAAAGAGAGTGCAAATAAATCACCTGACCTCCCATCCCTGTCAAGACTCACTGCTGAACAATCCAGTTTACGAGCAAGGGGTGAGCTTGAAGATGAGTCAATAGATGTCTAGGACAGCGTGGGCAAGGAGGAGAGTCCAAAGCAGTACCAAGTACCAGAGAGGTACAGTTACTGGTAGTATTGAGAAGTTATGCAGAGAAGAGGCCAGGGCAACACAAGGGGACAGTCCTAAAGGAGTATCCCAGGAGGAGAGAGTGCCATAAACAAATGGACAGTCTGAAGACTGTCCACTACTTTATTGAGCACTTATATACTACAAGAGAACTGCTAAATAGGGAACAAGTCATAACCTTGTTATCAAGCACAATTGCTGGATGAGTAAGAAGTTGGAGTATGCTTACTGAGCATGCTCAGTCATGCTCAGTAAGCTGCTGAGTAGGGAGGCTCATATTGATGAGTAAGAGCCTTTAGTGTCCATTTGTTCACTGCTTAGTACATGTGCAAAGCACCTGATTCATTTACTGTTAGTTAGTTTAGGGCTGGTCATCTGAGGACTTGTGGTTTTGTCTGTGGAATAGAGTTGTCCATAAGGCCCCTTATATAGTTCTATTAGGGTCCTTAGAGCTGACCCTAATACTTCTATTAAGGTCCTTAGTATTGCCTTATAGTTCATTCTAAGGTTATTAGAGTTAGTCTAATAACCCATTGTAGGGCCTTTAGTATCTTTGTCAGTGCCTCTTGTAGAGCACTTTGGGTCATCCTGAAGGGTCTTTAGGGAGGCTATAATACTGTCCTATATTGCTAAAAGTGTTGCCACTAAGTAGGGCTTGCTGTATGTCGATTGTACTGAGAATTGCTCATGCAACAATGCACACGTGATATTGTGGACACCTCTACTCACCCCTTTTGTCTGTGTGAACAGGGTGGCATCATAGAGGCTGGGTTTCCTCTAATAAGGAAGGGTCCTTCAAGGGTCTTCTCTGGGAAATGGTTCATGACATTCATCCCCTCTTTATGACCTAGTTACTCCTGCAACTATGTTATTAGACTTGGGCATTGTTGGGTACTGCTGGTGAAAGGCCTTTACACCCTCTTTGGCTTTGACTAGGTTAGTCACAGTCTCCCAAGTATTCTCTGCTGCAGGGTACCCTTTCCATTGTACTAGGTATTGAATACCTTTATGGTTGGGGGAGTGTCTTGAGGCTGACCTTATCCACTTCATATTGTTCCTCCCCTTCTATTATAGTAGGTGGGGGTTGTTTGAAGTTGGGACCATGGGTGGTGGTCTGTTTATATGGCTTGATCAGGGAGTTGTGGAAGATGGGGTGTATTCTCCATGTCTTTGGTAGTTCTAGGCGTACGTTGACTGGGTATGAGGTGACAATCTTGAAAGGTCCGTGCCATCTCAGGGCTATCTTAGTCTTTGGGTGTGTTGTCTTCAGGTTAGTAGCTTCTAGCCAGACTAAGTCTCCTGTCTTGAATTGGTGCTTGGGGAAATGGGAACTGGGTTGTCCCATCAATGATGCGGCATGCTGGAGGGAAGCTGCGACTTCATCTCTGACTTGGTTCAGTTGTTGCAGGTGTTCAAGGATGGAAGGGAACTTGGTATTGAATGTCAAGACACGTACTGCTGATCACTAAGGACTCAGGAGCAGGTGGGCAAGGGTCAGAACAGATGGTACGCAGCATAAATGGCGTTGAACAGGAGGACGAGCCAAACGACTAGAAGATACCAGATGGGGACTGGTACATGTTGCAGGAGGCAGAGGCGAAGAGTAGAGGCCAGTGCAGTAAGGGACTTTAAACAAGGCGGTCGTTGAAGAGTACCTTGAGGACGAGGGAGGACTTTAGACTGAGCAGTCGCAGGGGAGTACCCAGGAAGATGAGAGTATCACAAATGGACAGTCTGATGACTGCCATGCTTCATTGGGGCTTATATACAGTGTACAGGGTCGATTACAAAGAACTGGGACTATTCTAGACTCTTTGGTACCATCCAATAGGACTACAAAGGCATAAACTTGCTTGTGTCAAGTTTCAGGCTTACTGAGCGCATTACTGATCATTGTGGAGCGATGACATCATTATGATGTCACTGTGGAGTGCTTAGTGAGCCTATGAGGTCACTGTGGAGTCGCTCAGTCAGCCATGATGTCATTGGAGCCTTGATGACGTCAGATGATTTATGCAATAGTTTCTAAGAGTTTGTGCCGTTGTTTTGGGTCCTTGGTGGCTGGGTGGCCATGTGGCTGCCACGCGATGATTACCCGATTAGGAAATGGGTGCCTGGTCATGTTATAGTGCCTTTGCAATAGCGATATCTTGTACCGCAGGAGGGATAGCCCAGAAAATGGAAGGGAGTCGGCAATGCAAAGTGAGAGAGGTCTCTCTTGAGTAAAAATAGGACAATCTACGGCCAGGACCTGGCCTTGGTTCGTAACATTGAAACTAAGGGGGGGGGGGCAAATACTGGGTTGAAGCCATACCATATTTCAAAGGGGGCTTTGTGGGTAGTGCTATGGGTGCATGCATTATGAGCAAACTCCATGAAGGGGACTAGCTCCACCCAATTGTCCTGTTGGTGGTTACAGAAGATTCTCAAGTATTGTTCTAATTCTTGATTGACTCTTTCTGTTTCTCTGTCCGATTGGGGATGGTATGCTGTACTAAGGGAAGACTTGATGTTCAGTTTCCTCCATAATTCTTGGGTTACTTTGGCTGCAAACTGGGGTCCTTGGTCCAAGATAATTTGGGTTGGGAGTCCTACTTGTCTCCACACATTGTTCATGATTAAGGAGGCAGTATCTTCTGCAGTGATGGTCTTATGACATGGGGAAATGATGGTGGCCTTACTAAAGCAGTCCACGACCACTAGTAGGCTGTCATACCCTTGAGAGAGGGGTAGGTTGTTGAAGCAGATGGGCGCAGGTTATGATAACAGCAATAAGATCCTTAAGATCTATCAAAAGATATTTCAGTATTGTGTAAGACAAGACTGTAATTCAGTAATACCTATCAAAAGATATCTACAACACATGATTAGATGTGAGAGATAAGATAGGAAACAGTGAGTACTCACTTCAGTATTGTGTAAGACAATACTGAAGTGATCTATTGAAATACGACACTCTTAAGTACTCCAGAGCATCTCTAAGTACACTGCAAGTAGCTACCATCAATTAGAAACAAAGATCATACAAGGATCAGTTGTTATTAGCTACTGATTGTCATCAATTAACTTATCATTGTAAGTAATGCAGATCTCAGCATATGAGCTGAGCCGGACTGTGTGATCTGACACATCATGCATCTATGCCAGTGTTTCCCGGTCTGTGGAACTGACGCCTTAATGCATCGGCTGTGATTACATCACAATGTCCCAGGGTAGTGGTAACATACCAAATCACCCAAATCGATGATAATCTCAACATCCCACTGTGATTGGTACAGTTGGTAGATTAGATCAAGAGAGATTCAACCCAGTAATGAAAGAACTGGTGTCATGTGTGGGCATGCGGCATGGTAAGACCATCAGCAGGTGGACATCTTGATGAGGTAGGTATTGCAGTGAAATGCAAGTGATTAAAGTGTGGGTGAGTCAAGAGACTGTGAGTCAAAAGACTCCAAAGGAAATGAGTTGAAAGACTCCAAATGAATATGTGTATGCAGGCAAGAGACTGCAAAGGAAAGTGTGAACACATGTGAACGCATGTAAATGCACAGTCAAGAGACTGCCAGGAAAGTGTAGATGCAGCTGAGAGACTGCCAGGAAAGTGTCCAGTGAAGTGTCCAGATCTGCACAGAGGGGAGGCTGCCATTAAAACATCAACATATTGCCTAATCGCCATAGGCATTGCATCTTCAGAGTGCTTAATCAACTGGACTTCCATGTTGGAATGGAGTGGAATGCAGAAGCAGAATGGAAGTCTGCCATCCTGAGGTAAGACCTCTGAGATTACAGAAGCAGAGTGGAATCTGCCATCCCAAAGTGATCCGAGATGTACCTTGATTGATCAATGTCTGTGTTAGCTGAGCAATCGCATGTAACGTGGATCCCGAGGTATGACGTGATCTTGCCTAGATTTGTCAACTCATAGCGTATAGACAAGGATGTATATGTGCCTGTGGATGTGAGTGCTGAGACTGTGAGGGTCGCCTAAGATAATGATGTCATTGGCAGAGAGGATGTGAACTGATAAAGAAATGGAAATGGATCCCCCCGCATCTTTGGCAATGACATATGTCCGCATGAGAATGCATGCGCGCAAAGCTGAGATAAGTGCCCGCATGGGAATGTGTGTGCGTGAAACCAATGCCTGCATGAGAATGCGTGCGTATGACTTGTGAAGCCTGCATGAGAATGCATGTGTGCTAAGTCGATGCCCCCATGAGAATGCATGCATGTAAATGTGAGTCACTAAGGACTCCATGAGAATGTAAGTCCCATGTATGATAGGCCTGTGTAAGACTAAAGAAGAGCATTCTTGTCTGTCCGGTGTGATGAAGCCTTGCAGTTGCTCCAATAAAACTGAATCTTGTCACCCAGTGAGCCAAATAGGAATGTTGACAAGACATCTGTTGATTTCCCAATGTGTTTGCACAGCCAACGCTGAACAAGAGTCGCTAAGACTCAGACCTGGCTACTGGTGAGAAGGTTTCATCAATGTCAATGCCTTGTAGATTGGGTGAACCCCTGTGCAACTGAAATGCGCCTGAAATCTCCAAGATTTGCATGCTGCACACCCATTCTGATAAGATCTATAAGATCAATTGAGATCCCAGGTACCAATTTTCACAGGCGCATTGATCACATATTTGACACACGACTTGCCACTCATTGGCAAAATCTGATAAAAGTGCCTTCCCAATATGGAGCCTAGTGATCACTTCTGCATAGCTGAGCTGTATGCGATAAATGCCCTCTCAGATCTGTATGTGCAGTCCCTCCGAGACATTCAGAACATGGACACAAATAAGACCCAAGATGTGTAACTGAGAGTGGATGCAGTGGACCAATGAATTGTCCTAATAATGCTAAGTGAGGATGGTGTAAATGGTATGGCAGAACACATGGAACTGGCTGTATAGGTGGGGTAAGGTATAGTGAGTGTGGTGTGAGGGAATCTAATGGGGTTTCCAGAGGCGCAGAACGAAGTCCCGACAATCTGGTTCATGAAGTAAGGCAGAGAATGTCACCGGTCCTGTAGGGACCAAGAGTTGTGCAGGCAGAGCAGTGTCTGTAACATGTCCCCTGGCTATGCAGTATGTGCTTGTTATAAGATTATGATGGTCAGGCATGTAGACATATGCCCTACATCTAAAGAAGGCGGAATTGTGAGATGACTGGAGTCAGTCCGTCCATTCACAGTGTATGAAGTGTGCGTGCACAGAGAATGCGTGATGGAGTCCAATCATTAGTATGGACAGCAGTGTTAGTACTAAGCTCCAGCACCTGAGAGTGAGACCAGCGCCATGTAACTTTGAGCATGTTCTGTCTTCAAGGGTCTGATTCCATCTATCTGGCACTCCATTCTCCTGTGGTGAATCTAGCATTGTTAATCTATGTTTGATCCCTCCATGAACTGATAAGTATGTGAGTGCACGTTGCCTAATAGCTAGCACCTCAAATTGATCTTGCATGCAGCAGATTGGCTAAGGTGCTGTAGATAATCTGTAGCCAAGGATCTGATCGCTAAGGGGCAACCAAGAAAAGAAGTTGTGTTCACTAGCCAAGCTTGCTAGCCAAGTGCATACCCTGGACAAGATAGCTGACTGATCACGATCCGTAGTGCTAAGCGAGATCCGAGTACCGGAATCACTGTGATAGATTAATGTGCAGTGGAAACATATGTCCTATGCACTGATGCAAGATGTGGAATGATAGGACACTTCTTTGCATGTGTAGAGCTGGAGTTATGAAGTCAATAAACAATAGATTGTTTTCCAGATAGCTGTGCATGATGTTCCAATCTTTGATATGTAAATTTGAACACCCCTCTTGAGTTTAAGTGATGCATCCCCCATTCCAAAGTAGTGCATGCACTGTGTAGTCACATGCATTGGCCTTCAGCACATGTAGAATGTCTATGAGGGTTAATAAGGATATCTCCAAGGCCTTCCAGCCAGCAGGATGGATGCAGATTCAGTCCCAATCTGTCTGATGACTGTATAACCTCCCAGAGTAATAGATCTGGAGGCCGGAGTGCAAATAATGAAGTCGGGGGTCTGGAATGGACTAATATGATGAGGAGCTCCATAGTCAATCAAGATCTAGCCACTGCATAAAGGGAAACCCAGAATCTCATATTCATTGGACATCCGATACCTTGGTGATAGGAGCAGTATTGCCCACTATGTACACGCTGACATTCCTGTCAGTGCCTGTCACTTTTGTATTTATTGCCTTCTCCTTCCGGTAGTCCAGACTGTGTGCCCAAGTTTATTGCAATAGCAGCATTGTATTTCAGACGTAGCATTGTGTGTCTTTACCGGAATGACTGTATTTTGTGAGGCAGAGAGGCTGGCCCAACAGCCATCTTCATTACTGATCTGTACCTGGATCATGTGGGGAAAAATCCATCGGAGTGCCAGAGGCTAGAATTTGTCAACACGACAGCCGAGTAGGCGTTAGATAACATTTTAGATAAACATAGAGGTGACATGGAGATTCGATATGAATAAATGGTTATATTGGAGAGTGATCCATGCATTGTTTGTTGCAATCATGGCAACATCTGATGCGTGTCATCTAGCATCTAGGAATGTGCATGTAAGGGGTGCCCATGTGTAGAACGCTTGACATTGATCTGATGCCGCCATATGTGTGTTTGTGTTCCTCCCACTTGAGCTTGCAAGTATATGATTTGGGGTCATTTTTGTTACTGCCAATGTGACCGTTTGAATGTATATTTCAAGAGCATGTGTGTCTAAGTAGAAACTCTTCCTCAGCGTCCCAAATGCAAGTGGTGTTGCTGGAGGGCTATCATAGGTTGGTAATGTGACACGTGATAATTATTCATGATGTGGAGTAATGGCCAGTAAGCAAGATGACCAAGCAAGTGATCGGGATTGAGTGTTACACCATTTTCCTTTTACGTTTACTTCTTACCTTTTGCTATGGACTGCTTGCTTTTGTACATCCCTTTACTTACTGGTCTTGTGATCTCTTATGTCTTGTAATCCCTTTTGTGTTATCATGTGATCCATACACATCCAGGTAACACTGGATTGCTGTTACTTTCCCTTTGTTTGGTTCTATTTCCATTTATATTCACTTGTTAGTTTTGACTGTGCAATGCTGGGCACCTACTGTGCAGCACAGTTACTTGGTTCTGACTCATTCATGTCCTCATTCCTATGACTCTTACTTATTATGACTCCTACTATACTAGTAGCACAGTCAAAGCACAGCTATTGCTGCGCTTCTCCTGTATATATAAGCTCAGTACTTTGTGACCAAAGCCCTAAGCTTGGTCTCTTGTAGAATCCAACCTACTCTTGTCCAAACATATTCTCATGCAACCCACTTTGTTCCTAATCCTCAAACCACAACCACCTCTCCATTTCATCAACTCTTCACACACCATCCACCATCTACTCTTTGCCTTTCCCTTCCTTCCCTAAGAGTCTCTCTTCACTCTCCTGAGAGCAGGGAACCTACTCTTCATACATGGGAACCAGCCCGTTTCTTGAACACCTCTCTATCATCGACTTGTCTTTACACTTGTGAACTGACACGGCTAGTTACCATGACATCAAGGAGGGAACATAAACATTAGGCGAGGGTGCCGTGAGTAAACTTTAGGTAATTGCAAATTGCCAACCTGGGCTAATGGAGCAGTTGTTGCTGGATTAATGAAGATTAAAATCAGTACCCCTGACGTGTGATAGATAATGCATGCGTCAATCCTTTGGCTCCAGGGACTGAGGGAGTAGGGTGTTGTCTGATAACAGAGGCTTGTGAAGAGGGAAAAAAATGATAAGCTTGTGTGTGAATCTTCAACTTTGGACTTTAGATATGGTCAGGGCCCATAACCTGTTGAAGCAGATGGGTGCAGGTTATGATAACAGCAATAAGATCCTTAAGATCTATCAAAAGATATTTCATTATTGTGTAAGACAAGACTGTAATTCAGTAATACCTATCAAAAGATATCTACAACACATGATTAGATGTGAGAGATAAGATAGGAAACAGTGAGTACTCACTTCAGTATTGTGTAAGACAAGACTGAAGTGATCTATTGAAATATGATGCTCTTAAGTACTCCAGAGCGTCTCTAAGTACACTGCAAATAGCTACCATCAATTTGAAACAAAGATCATACAAGGATCAGTCGTTATTAGCTACCAATTGTCATCACTTAACTTATCATTGTAAGTAACACAGATCTCAGCATATGAGCTGAGCCAGACCACATGATCCGATGTGTCATGCATCTATGCCAGTGTTGCCCGGTCTGTGGGACCGACATGTTAATGCATTGGCTGTGATTACATCACAACATCCCAGGGTAGTGGTAACATACCAAATCACCCAAATCAATGATAATCTCAACATAGGTTGACAATTAAGTCCATGGTAATGCTATCCCATATCTTGCCTGCTTGGGTGATAGGGACTAGAGGCACCGTAGTTGTTGGGTGGTTCTTTGTGCTCTGGCATATAGCACAACCATCCACATAGCTTTTGACAAATGTTAGCATCCCTGGCCACCAGTAGCTATGACTTATCAGTTCGTAGGTCTTCCATTGACCTGGATGGCCAGTGGCTAAGGAGTCATGGTGTAATTTGAGGACCATGTGTCTGAGTGCTTCTGATTTTGGGACATAGACCTTTCCTTTGAAGAGGATTAGTCTGTCTTCTAGGTTCCAGTCTTGTAGGCCTTTTGCAAGGTGACAGGGGCCATTCTTTAGAATGGTTTCCAAGGCTACTTTGACTTCTGAGTCATACTCCTTATTCTTATTGGAGTGTAACTGTTTTCTTAGTTTGAAGTCCCCTATGAGTTCTGTAGTGGATGATTGGGTTGCTCTGATTTTGAAAAATTGTTGGTCCAACAGGACCCTTTCATCGTTTTCATGCATCCCCTCCTTATAGTCTGGCTGCCTGGACAGACCATCTGCTTTATTTTGGGTTCCAGGATGGTGTATAATGTGGAAATTGAACATGCTGAGCAATAAAGCCCATTGAGCTTGACGTCTAGTGAGCTTCTGTTTTGTCATAAAATATGTGAGGTTGTTGTGGTCTGTCCACAGTTCTACAGGATGCTTAGCTCCTTCTAAGTAATGCTGGAAGTGCCAGAGGGAGGAAACTATGGCCAATAGTTCCTTGTCATAGATCATATAGTTCCTTTGATCTGGGTCTAGTGATTTGGAAAAGTATGCAACCAGATGATACTGGTTGAGTTCATCTGGTTGTTCTAGGATGGAGCCTACTGCAAAGTTGCTTGCATCACAGATCAAGTGGAATGGTTGTGAATGGTCTGGTAATGCTAAGATAGGTGCTTTTGTGAATGCCTCAATGAGGATATGGAACGCTTGTTCTTCCTCAGGTCCCCAATGAAATGGGTGATCTTTCTTGGTTAGGTTGAACAGTGGTCAGGCCAAATGGGAGTACTGGTGTATGAATCATCAGTAGAAATTACAAAAGCCTAAAAATGCTTGGACTTCTGTAATGTTAGTAGGTGTTGGCCATTGTGTCATGCCAACCAGCTTGTCTGAGTCCATTGATATGTGTCCTTGGGATATGTGTATGCCCAGATAGCTTATGGATGTCTGGTGGAATGCACATTTCTCAGGTTTGAGATATAGATCATGTTGATGCAGGGTCTTAAGGACATTATGTGTCCACTGGTCCAAGTCTTGAATGGTGTTTGCAAGGATTAGTATATTGTCTAGATATACCACCACATGCCCTGCCATGATTAATGGTGCCAAGATGTTGTTCATAAACTGTTGGAATGTGGCTGGTGCATTGCATAGTCCAAAGGTCATAATAAGTGGTTCAAAGAGACCTAAGGGTGTCTTAAAAGCTGCTAAGTGTTCATTGCCTTGTTGTAGACAGATGTTGTTGTACCCTGTTAGGATTCTCATGTCTCTTCATTCTCATCTGCTTACCTATGCTCTGGTGACTCAATTCTGTTTACTCATATGTGCTTATCCATCTGGCTTAGTGATCGCTTACTGATCCACTTACTGATTAATTGGTAATGGCTTACTCACTACTTACTGGTTGATGACAGATACTAGAAAAGAATAACTCACATGTGAGTCATTTCTGACATTCTTGAATTGCGCTCTACGTATTTGGATACTACTGGTTCTCAGCTATGTACACACCAAGTTTTGTACAAATCGGATCAGTAGTTGTTGAGATATCATATAAATAGTCTATGGTACCAAGAAGTCAAGCCTTACGCTCGACTTACTCTCTTACAAGCAACAATCATCTTGTCAACGTTCTAAACAAACTAAAGTAATAACTCTAAGTGAAAGAGGCCCCTCTCTTCTCTTACACCTATTCTTCCTGAGATAATATCAAAGGACTCAGAGTTTAGTGCTTGAACTAAATCAAGCAACTCTTTCACTAAGAGTTGGTAATAAGATCAGTTAGATCTTAACATACCCCCATCATACATCAAACTTGGTAAAGTACTGTGCCCCTTGTAGTTTATCAATTAAGTCTGGGATCAGGGGTAAGGGGTAGGCATCTTTGATAGTGGTGGCATTAAGGCCTCAATAGTCTTGTACTGGGTGTAGCGCACCACCTTTCTTTTCTACAAAGAAGAATGGACTGGCTATTGGTGCCTTAGAAGGGCAAATGGTTCCTCTCTGGAGATGTTTGTCTAGGTATTCCTCTAATGCCATTAACTCCTTTGGAGTGAGTCTGTAGATGCCGCAGTCTTTATGGGGGGCACCTGGTTTCAGGTTTGTTATGAACCAAGGCCAGGTCCTGGCCGTAGATTGTCCTATTTCACTCAAGAGAGACCTCTCTCACTTCGCATTGCCAACTCCCTTCTGTTTCCTGGACTACCCCTCCTGCGGTACAAGATATTGCTATTGCAAAGGCACTATAACACGACCAGGCACCTGTTTCCTAATCAGGTAATCATTGCGTGGCAACCACATGGTCACCCAGCCACCAAGAACCCAAAACAGTGGCACAAACTCTTAGAAGCTGTTGCATAACTCATCTGACATCATCAAGGCTCCAATGACATCATGGCTGACTGAGTGGCTCCACAGTGACCTCATAAGCTCACTAAGCGCTCCACAGTGACATCATAATGATGTCATCGCTCCACAATGATCAGTAATGCGCTCAGTAAGCCTGAAACTTGACACAAGCAAGTTTATGCCTCTGTAGTCCTATTGGATGGTACCAAAGGGTCTAGAATAGTTCCAGTTCTTTGTAATTGACCCTGTACACTGTATATAAGCCCAAATGAAGCATGGCAGTCATCAGACTGTCCATTTGTGATACTCTCATTGTCAAGACTCACTGTTGAACTATCCAGTTCAAGAGCGAGGGATAAGCTCGAAGACGAGTCGATAGACGTCCAAGACTGCGTGGGCAAGAAGTAGAGTCCAGAGTAGTAACAGATACCAGAGAGGAACTGTTACTGTGAGAGTCGAGCAATCACGCAGGGAAGAGGCCAGGGTAGTCACAAGGGGATGGTCCTTAAAGGAGTATCCCAGGGGTAGAGAGTGCTGTAAACAAATGGACAGTCTGAGGACTGTCCGCTACTTTATTGAGCGCTTATATACTACAAGAGAGCTGCTAAATAGGGAACAAGTCATAACCTTGTTATCAAGCACAATAGAGTGATGAGTAAGAAGTCGGAGGACACTTACTGAGCATGCTCAGTCATGCTCAGTAAGCTGCTGAGTAAGAAGCCTCTCTTGATGAGTAAGAGCTTCCATTGTCCACGTGTTCACTGCTTTAGTACACGTGCAAGCACCTGATTCATTTCCTGTTAGTTAGTTTAGGGCCGGTCATTTGAGGACTTGTAGTTTGGTTATGGAATAGTGTTATCTTATAAGGCCCTTATATAGTTCTATTAGGGTCCTTAGAGTCGACCCTAATACTTCTATTAAGGTCCTTAGTGTTGCCTTATAGTTCGTTCTATAGTTATTAGAGTTGGTCTAATAACACGTTGTAGGGCCTTTGATACTAGGTTAGTACCTATTGTAGAGTTCCTAGGGTCGTTCCAAAGGGTCCTTAGGAAGGCTCTAATACTGTCCTTAGTTGCTAGAAGGGTTGCCTTTAAGTGGGGCTTGCTGTATGTCGATTGTGCCGAGAATCGCTCGCGCAAACAATGCGCGCGCGATATTGTGGACACCTCTACTCACCCCTTTTGCTCGTGTGAACAGGGTGGCATCATAGAGGCTGGGTTTCCTCCTATAAGGAAGGGTCCTTCAAGGGCCCTCTCCGGGGAATGGTTCATGACACTCATCTTCCTGGGTACTCCCCTGTGACCGCTCAGTTTAAAGATTCCCCTCGCCTCCAAGGTGCTCTTCAATGACCGCCTTGTCTAAAGCCCCTTTGTTGCACTGGCCTCCAGTCTTTGCCTCTGCCTCCTGCAACACGTACCAGTCCCCATCTGGTACCTTCTAGTCATTTGGCTTGTCCTCTTGTTCAACGCCACCTATGCCGCATACCATCTGTTCCGACCCTTGCCCACCTGCTCCTGAGTCCTTAGCAATCAGCAGTATGTGTCTTGACAAGGTTAATGGCATGATCCCATGGTGCATGGGCAGGGAGATGTTGAGAGGCTTGCTTGTCAAATATGTTTTGCCAAGCATTGAATTTGGTTGGGATCTGTTCTTCCAAAGACTTTTTTGGTTGATTGTCTTTTGCCAACTTAGTAGATGTTGTGCTTTTTGCCTGGATGTGTACTGGGTGGCTCTGGAAGGCATTGTAAATCTGTTGGTCAATAAGGGGTTCTTCCTTGTTCTGGGTGTCACGAAATATCAGTGCCCCTATGTCTTTGAAGGATAGTTCTTCATTTTCTGGGAAAGTGAGGGCTTTTATTGACCCCCTGTGCAGATTGTGAGTTGATGGAACCACTATGGAGGGTTGTGTCATTATGCATGTTGTTGGGCAATTCTGCAAGGTGATGGTGTCATTGGTCCAATTGATGTCCAGGTTGTGGTGTCTTAGCCAGTCAGTACCTAGGATAATATCATGATCTCCTATGTTGGTAACAAGGAACTCTGCTTGTTCATCATGTGTACCTCCCCTGGCCTTGATTCGAAGTCATTGGATGGTGCTGCATCTGATTGAGCCATTTGTATTTGTGGTACCATCTACATTTTGTGCTGGTAGAGGCCTTTGCAGGTTGTGAAGGTGGAGGTTATGCTGGTTCACAAACTGTTCATGGATTACCATTCCTTCTGCCCCACTGTCTATGAGGGCACTTGCACCAATTTCCTTGCCACTGAGTTTCCCCATGAGTGTTACTTTCAAGGCTATGGAAGGGGATCTTATATTCTTTGCAAAAACTGTGGGGTAATTGATTTGTAAGGGTATAGTGGCAATCTGTACTGTATGCCTTAGCAGTGCACTAAGGGGTTGTATCAAAACTCCACAGGAGCAGAGTGTGGATGCGGAATGTTAGCAGCAAGACTCTCTTGCCAAGTTACAAGAGATGCAATAGGAACTGGGTCAGTTTCCTTCTGTTCAGGTTGTTCCTCCTGAATTGTGGCTGAGTGGACTGCTGTCTGTGAGGATTGTCCAGGGTGGCAGGTACAAGTGGCGGCTTTCTTAGACCTGCAGTCTTTAGCCATATGATTGGGTTTGCCGCAATAGTAGCACAGCTTTAGTTCTGTGCATCATTGTTTCTTGGCCTTTGTGAGCGTGTTATGGGGAGCGTTATTGTTCCATCACTGTTCACTAGGTTCCCCTTGGTAGAGATTGATTTCTATTGGACCATCTTGGTTGCCCATGGTCAGATTTCTTGTCCAGACTGCTGGTCATCTAGTACAGAATGATGGTGACATCCACATATGATATACTTGATCAAACTCGCATGCCTTCTTGACTAGTGCTGCTAAGGTAGTGAGGGCAGGTGTTATACCTAATATCTTTGTGTGAATCCCTTGATTCAAGTTATGGCAGAAGGCAAACATCTTGGTGTTTTCATCTGCTTGTGAGCAGGTTGCATGATGGGACCACTTCTGGTACCATTCATTGAACAGGGTATTGCCTTGTCAGAGGGAGTGCATTAAGGCATTTGATTCTAGTTGTGCATCTGCTGGGATGAAATGATTGGCAAACATTGTCTTAAAGTTTTGCCAAGATCCATAATTGATTGGTTGTAAAGCTTGGGCCTTCATTGTTAATTCCTGAGCCCATGTCCCAGCTGGGGTGCAATTTTGAAGTGTGTGAGGGCAGCTGTGACTCTTTTCCCTTCATCCAGGAATGAGTCCAGGTTGATGTAGTAATAGTTGTCAAGGCAGCCCAGAATGTTTCTGCATTGTCTGCTTTGCTGTCAAAGGTTTCTAGGGCTGTCCCAATTATACAATTTTGTTGTACTTGGGCTGGTGCTGGTGGTGGAGCTGGAGCTGGTGGTACGAAGGGTGCTGGTGGTGCTGCTTGTGCAGGTACTACTGGCAGTGGTGCTTGTGGAGTCAGTGGCACAGGTGGTGCTGGCACTGTTGGAGCTGTGACCGGAGGTGCATGGGCTCATGTTGTTCTGCATGTAGGAGATGGAGGTGCCAGTGGGGGTGCCACTACTGTATGCTTTCCTACTGTTATGGGAGTTGGAAGATGGCTGGGCTCCAGAGAATCAAATCCTCTTGGTACTCTAGATGGGCCTGGTGTCAGTGTATTCCCTCTTGTAGGTGCGAGAGCTCTAGTGACCTGAGATAGGACCCTCGATGCAGTTTCTACTGTAGTTTCAAGGGTGTGGGTAACTTCCGCTTGCTCTGCTTCTTCCTGGGCAGTTGAGAAATTGATGGGTTTGTGGTTTCAATATGCAAATAGTTCAAGGTTTCTACTCCAATGAACTGTGTGGTTTTGAAATGTTGCAGTCCCAGTGAGGAGATCAAGGTTGCAAAGGAAAGCAACTTCAGGGATAAGGGTTCGGAGAGTCTCTTCAGAGAGTTTGACGTCTTCTTCATCAAAGTCCTTTCTTGCATCTAAGGTCCACAGGTTGTAAAGGGTGTTGTATTGGGTGATGGATCGGTCTCTGCAGAAGCTGCTGTAGTATTCCCCAGTGATATTGTAGTCGATGTTGCGGAAGAAGACAGGAATTTGAAGTTGTTCACTTTCTGTGAGAGGTCTTTGTTTTACTTCTTCTTCCAGACTTTGACTCATTCACTTGGTTAATGGTGCCAGTCCTTGTGCCATGGGCAGTAGGGGTCTTTACAGAGGTAAGGGTGTTCCAAAGAGTGATGGTGTTCCTCTGGTGTACCATAATAGATGCATCCAACAAATTGGATTGGTTTGCAAAGGTTCTTTCCCTTTACAACTTCTGCATATGTTGCTGGCTGAATGGTGGGCTATTGGTCCCAGGACTTATGCCAGAGGCAAGTGTAGTACCAATCCCTGTGCCAGTAGCAATAGGGGTCTTTGCAATAGAATGGTAGCTTGAAAAGATGTTGGTCCTGTCTGGTGAGGTGAAAGATGCATCTTCTTTGATCATGTGGCTTATAAAGGCCCTCACCTTTTACTACTTCTGCATAGGTTGCTACCGGGACATCCACTTAAATGGGTACAACAGTCCACTGGTTTCCTTCCCAGAGGTATGTGACCACATACACTGGTAGTAGGGTGGGTATGCCACATTGTCGGGTTTGGATATTTTGGGCAATGCAGAAGTACTCCTTGGTGATGCCAGAGTATGTTATTGCTACTCAACCTCTCCAAAGGAAGCCTTCAAAGTCCAAGGGGTGTGGAGCAAACTGGCTGATTTCTTCAATGGGGTGGTCTATACAGACAAAAGCTAGTGTTCAAGCATGCCACAGCTCCTTGCAATGATTCTTGAACTCTAATAGTTCTTGACATGTCCTATGAGGTAGTACTGATCCTAAATAAGCTAACTTAGGGTAGTAGCGATGTAAGCCAACTGCAGATCCTGGTGGTGACTGGCTACTACTTGAATGCTCTACCAAAGGAAGTGCAAACAGAATAAGGGGACAATCAGTAAGTGGGACAGGAATGACTGGGGGTGTGAGAGGTAGAGGATGCTCTACTTGGGGTCCTGGAACTGCAGAAGCAGAGTGGTGGCCTCTTTGTCTGTGAGAGGATGCCAGAGTGGTTGGTGCAGGAGATGTCTATCTCCAGGGGTCCACAGGTTTATCCCTGGTGGAGTAGGGGGCATGTCGGGTCAGTAACTGCAGTTGCAAACTTTGTGAAGGCAAAGGCAGACTGTGGGGCAAGTTGGAGTGGGGGACCAAAGGGTACAAAGGCTGCTTGCTGGGGTGCATCTGACCGCTGTTACAAACCAAGGCCAGGTCCTGGCTGTAGATTGTCCTATTCCACTCAAGAGAGACCTCTCTCATTTTGCATTACCAACTCCCTTCCATTTTCTGGGCTATCCCTCCTGTGGTACAAGATATCACTATTCCAAAGGCACTATAACACGACCAGGCACCCGTTTCCTAATCGGGTAATCATCGCGTGGCAGCCACATGGCCACCCAGCCACCAAGGACCCGAAACAGCGGCACAAACTCTTAGAAACTGTTGCATAACTCATCTGACATCATCAAGGCTCCAATGACATCATGGCTGACTGAGCGACTCCACAGTGACCTCATAGGCTCACTAAGCGCTCCACAGTGACATCATAATGATGTCATCGCTCCACAATGATCAGTAATGTGCTCAGTAAGCCTGAAACTTGACACAAGCAAGTTTATGCCTCTGTAGTCCTATTGGATGGTACCAAAGAGTCTAGAATAGTCCCAGTTCTTTGTAATCGACCCTGTACACTGTATATAAGCCCCAATGAAGCATGGCAGTCGTCAGACTGTCCATTTGTGATACTCTCATACTCCTGGGTACTCCCCTGTGACCGCTCAGTTTAAAGACTTCCCTCGCCTCCAAGGTACTCTCCAACGACCACCTTGTCTAAAGCCCCTTGCTGCACTGGCCTCCAGTCTTCGCCTCTGCCTCTTGCAACACTTACCAGTCCCCATCTGGTACCTCCTTGTCGTTTGGCTCGTCCTCCTGTTCAATGCCGCCTTCGCCACATATCATCTGTTCCGACCCTTGCCCACCTGCTCCTGAGTCCTTAGTAATCAGCAGTATGTGTCTTGACAACCGCTGGGGTGAGAAGGCAGCTGATGGTGGAAAGTTCTTCCAGGACAGGGGGGCCAGCGTAAACTGCTGGAGGCAGGGAATATAGTCCTGCAGGGTCTACAAGGTTCTGTGGGGCATCAATGATGCCATGGGTCCATGTAGCTTCAATCCAGTTGTATATGTATCTCCTTCCCTCCATGTATGCTAGTTGGAGGGTCACTTGTCCCTCCCATATGTCATGAACCATTCTCCGGAGAGGGCCCTTGAAGGACCCTTCCTTATAGGAGGAAACCTAGCCTCTATGGTGTCACCCTGTTCACACGAGCAAAAGGGGTGAGTAAAGGTGTCCACAATATCACGCGCGCATTGTTGCGCGAGCGATTCTTGGCACAATTGACATACAGCAAGCCCCACTTAAAAGCAACCCTTCTAGCAACAAAGGACAGTATTAGGACCTTCCTAAGGACCCTTTGGAACGACTCTAGGAGCTCTACAATAGGCACTAACCTAGTATCAAAGGCCCTACAACGCGTTATTAGACCAACTCTGATAATTATAGAATGAACTATAAGGCAATGCTAAGGACCTTAATAGAAGTATTAGGGTCGACTCTAAGGACCCTAATAGAACTATATAAAGGCCTTATAAGATAACATTACTCCCTAACCAAAGTACAAGTCCTCAAATGACCGGCCCTAAACTAACTAACAGAAAATGAATCAGGTGCTTGCACATGCACTAAAGCAGTGAACACGTGGACAATGAAAGCTCTTACTCATCAAGAGAAGCCTTCTTACTCAGCAGCTTACTGAGCATGACTGAGCGTGCTCAGTAAGCGCACTTCGACTTCTTACTCATCACTCTATTGTGCTTGATAACAAGGTTATGACTTGTTCCACATTTAGCAGTTCTCTTGTAGTATATAAGTGCTCAATAAAGTAGTGGACAGTCCTCAGACTGTCCATTTGTTTACGGCACTCTCTATCCCTGGGATACTCCTTTAAGGACCGTCCCCTTGTGACTATCCTGGCCTCTTCTCTGCGTGACTGCTCTACTCTCACAGTAACAGTACCTCTCTGGTATTTGTTACTACTCTGGACTTTACTCTTTGCCCATGCGGTCTTGGACGTCTATCGACTTGTCTTTGAGCTTATCCCTCGCTCTTGAACTGGATAGTTCAACAGTGAGTCTTGACACCGTATGAATCTGTTGAGGTGGAGGTAATTGCACTGCACAGTGATGTGCATGTGGGTGAGGGTGAATAAGGACAAGTATTATGATGCCTGTCCTTCCAGTAACTCTTGGATGAGGGCATAGTGTTGTGACAGGATGACCTCAGTCCAAAGTTTCTCATTGCTGTCAGTGAGGGTGAGAATGTCCATGGGATGTCCTTCAAAGTCCCTTGAGTTTGAAAGGTGCCAGTATAACAGCTGGTGGTGAGCGGGTTTGACAAGGTGATTTAAGGTGTTGATGAACAAGTCATATTGTGTTTGGTTAAGAATTTGTCCAAACAGAAGGAGGCCTACTAGGTCTCGAAGAACATAGGCGTTGTGCGACCAGATGTCAATGTTTTGTCAGTCGTAGATATTAACTATGGAGACTGGGGAAAAGATGATGTCCCAAAGGATTGAAAGATGGGTGGAGATGAGCTCTCTCTGATGGAGGATCACATCGTCCTCAGAGTCATACTCGGAGTCATTGCTTGGGTTAGGGGAAACCGTGAATCTCAGAGGCACTGCAGATACTTTGATTTCACAATCTAGTGTTATAAGGGTAGTTCTTACTTTTTAAGAACTGTGCACTAGGAAGCTATGTTGATGATACCCAGGCAGATGGGATCCAAATTAAGCAAGGGGTTCAAAGGGAGATGCGGTAGAAAGCAAAAGCAAATAAAGCGGGGTAGAGACGAAGGTTGTTGAGGGTGTCCAAGTAAGCATTCTCGAATGATATATATTTGCCCTCGGCAATTCTTAAGTAAGCATATGAGTAATATACTCTGCCATCAAGGAAGTCATGGATGGAAGTAATAAGGAAAGACCCATGGTAAGCAAAATGATAAATGGGGGGTAATGTTGCTAGATGGTGATGTATGGATGAATTGAATAAGTAGTGGAGATGACCAAAAGGGAAGTCTATGTCCAGAGGGTGTATGCCTATGGAGCTACACACCTCAAAGGCTGCCAACTTAAATTGTTTGACAAGGTTGTGGTTGGTAGGCAGTACCCGCAAAAGTGTGGGCAGTTTTAGCCTTGAAGGGGGAAACAAAGGTGTCAGTGGACGGTCGCTGGAGCAAGTGTCCTATGGTAGGGATGGAAGAGAGGGCATTGCATTGTCCTGCTTCCTCCAAAGGGTGCCAGTGTTCAAGTTTGTTCTCTTGGACACAGTAGACCTGGAACTGGTGAGGGTGATAAGTGTACTTTGTGCAATCAGGGGGGTTGAAGAAGCTGTGTGGGATGGGAGGAAGGTTCTCTTGTTGGGGAGAAAGGTTGTCCTCTGTGTAGGTCCCCAGGAGGGGAAGAACTGAAATGGGGGGAGTTCTGGGTGGTGGAGATAGCCCCAGAACAAGTGGGAAGGATTGAGGAAGAGTGAGGAGTTGGATGTTGGGAGTATGAGGCTCCAGAGATCCAGCAGTTGAGATATTGTCAGACACTTGATGGATCGACTGGTCAGCATGGTTTTGAAGAGACTGTCCAGATGTCAAGACTCACTGTTGAACAATCCAGTTCAAGAGCGAGGGGTGAGCTCAAAGTTGAGTCAATAGATGTCTAGGACAGCGTGGGCAAGGAGGAGAGTCCAAAGCAGTACCAAGTACCAGAGAGGTACAGTTACTGGTAGTATTGAGAAGTTATACAGAGAAGAGGCCAGGGTGACACAAGGGGATGGTCCTAAAGGAGTATCCCAGGAGGAGAGAGTGCCATAAACAAATGGACAGTCTGAAGACTGTCCACTACTTTATTGGACGCTTATATACTACAAGAGAACTGCTAAATTGGGAACAAGTCATTACCTTGTTATCAAGCACAATTGGCAGATGAGTAAGAAGTCAGAGTATGCTTACTGAGCATGCTCAGTCATGCTCAGTAAGCTGTTGAGTAAGAATGCTCATAGTGATGAGTAAGAGCCTTTAGTGTCCATGTGTTCACTGCTTAGTACACATGCAAAGCACCTGATTCATTTACTGTTAGTTAGTTTAGGGCCGGTCATCTGAGGACTTGTGGTTTTGTCTGTGGAATAGAGTTGTCCATAAGGCCCCTTATATAGTTCTATTAGGGTCCTTAGAGCTGACCCTAATACTTCTATTAAGGTCCTTAGTATTGCCTTATAGTTTGTTCTAAGGTTATTAGAGTTAGTCTAATAACACATTGTAGGGCCTTCAGTATCTTTGTTAGTGCCTCTTGTAGAGCACTTTGGGTCATCCTAAAGGGGTCTTTAGGGAGGCTATAATACTGTCCTGTATTGCTAAAAGGGTTGCCACTAAGTAGGGCTTGCTGTATGTTGATTGTGCTGAGAATCGCTTGTGCAACAATGTGCATGTGATATTGTGGACACCTCTACTCACCCCTTTTGTCTGTGTGAACAGGGTGCCATCATAGAGGCTGGGTTTCCTCTAATAAGGAAGGGTCCTTCAAGGGTCCTCTCCAGGAAATGGTTCATGACAATCCCCATCATCTTCTTCATCCACACCAAGGGAGAGCCTAGTATCTCTCTTACAGGAGATCATATCATTATCAAATGATCTCACATCTAGGCTGGAGAATGTTAATCAATCTCCAGAGATTGTTGAGGCCATGCAGGCTGCCAAATACAGTTTGGCAGCTGCAATTACTGTAATTTAAGGTTCCACAGTCTAACTTGATAAGGAGGTAATTGTGCCCAATCAGAATACATGGATGGAGACAGCTGAGCATATGGGCATCAAATTGGGTCCAAAACAATGGTCCTGTCTCCCCAACAAGCAGGGACAAATCAATTCTTACTCTTGTTATGTTTGCCCTCTTTGTGACATGTCACAAGTTTATTGACAAAACTCTCTATGATGAATTGAAGCAGATTTCTCAATCTTCCAATGCCAAAACCTCAATTGAACTCAATGCTTTACCACCACCATCTGGTACATCCACACATGAATGGAGGACCCCCAACAACACTTTGCACTCACTCTTGTCAAAGACCCTCTTCTCTCTGTGCTTCTCTGAAAGCTGCACATTGTTGCTCCCCTTGATGTGTCAGACTTAGATGTATTGAATACCCAGTAACCCAGTTTCTCTCTCACTGTCACAGGCCTATTCTCAGGCACATACAGGACTTGCCTCCTCAAATGGAAAATATCCCTCTATGCTGTCTTGCTGAATATCATTATTCTCATATCATTATCTTTATGTATTGTCTCTACCACATTGTTGAATTCATGTGAGTCTTATATGCATCAATTTGGTGTCATATCAATTTGCAAACTCCAACATCCATGGCACTGAGTCATTGCTGTGTTCTCACCATTTTGGCCCTGCTCTCTCTATTTCCTTCTGCTATCCTATGTTCCTCTACCAGATAGTCTCACCTCCTCTGGCAGGAGTAGTATCTTCACTTGGGTCACTGCATGCTACAATGTTCTTGGTACCTTCATTTTAGGCAGCCTTTCTCTCTTTGGCTTTGTGACTACTGTATGGCGGTATTTCCCCCTCACTTGCAGAAAGAGCAGGCATGTTGACTATAGTCCAGCATTTCCTTTACCTTAACAAGCTCTCAAAGTCTAGGAGGATTCCAACTTGAGCAGATCCTGATTGCATTGAGTCTTACTCACATCTGTGTGGATCTCACAGGCAAGCAAAAAGATGCAACCTTGTTGAAAATGTAGCTCTTGTTCCAAGGTTTGTCATTAAAAGATGAAATTAGGTGTCCCCCAACCCTTCTGTTTTTAGGGCACTCAGAAGTCTTCCTGGTTGTCTAATGTTGCATCAAGCATTTGGGGTGATGATAGAGGTGGGTTTGTACATTGCCGGATTGTGTGCTTGTGTTGCACTATTTTCCTTTTACATTTACTTCTTACCTTTTTTTACTATGGACTGCTTGCTCTCATACATCCCTTTACTTACTGGTCTCATGATCTCTTATGTCTTGTGATCCCTTCTGTGTTATCATGTGATCCATACACATCCAGGTAACACTGGATTGCTGTTACTTTCCCTTTGTTTGGTTCCCTTTCCTTTTATATTTGCTTCTTAGTTTCAACTGTGCAATGCCGCGCATTTACTGTGCAGCACAGTTACTTGGCTCTGACTCATTCATGTCCTCATTCCTATGACTCCTACTTATTATGACTCCTACTATACAAGTAGCACAGTCAAAGTGCAGCTATTGCTGCACTTCTCCTGTATATATAAGCTCAGTACTTTGAGACCAAAGCCCTAAGCTTGGTCTCTTGTAGAATCAAACCTACTCTTGTCCAACATATTCGCCTGCAACCCACCTAACTCCTAATCCTCAAACCACATCCACCTCTCCATTTCATCAACTCTTCACACACACACACACCATCTACCATCTACTCTCTCCCTATCCCTTCCTCCCCTAAGAGTCTCTCTTCACTCCAGTACTACAGTAGCATGAACCTTATCCCTGAGGGCTATATAAAGCCCCCAGTTTGTAGCAGTTGAGCCTTAAGCTCAACTTAGTTTGCCAATCCCAAACAGTTGACTCCTACCCCATCTGCAGAGCCCCACTCATCTTGTTGCCATACTCTAGAAGGATCTAACACTCCTTCCCTCCATGAGTACTGCTTGCTTGACTCAAGCATATCTGCATTGGTAGGACATGTTCATAGATGCAACCATTGATCTTATTTAAGGCACTTTGGAGTCTTAACATTGTACTGGCTGTGAGATGTGGTCATGGAAAGAGAGGGCCAGGATGTACTACATAGGGTGGTCACAAAGGAGTACCCTTGGTAATAGAGTGCCACAAATCAAATGGACAGTCCAAAGACTGCCCACTATTTTATTGAGTGCTTATATACTACAAGGGAGTTACTAAATGGAGAACAAGACATAACCTTGTTATCAAGCACAATGAGAGATGAGTAAGACATTGGGGAACACTTAGTGAGCATGTGTTAAGATTCGACTTGCGTCCCTGACTGTTTTGTTCACTTATGTTTGCTTACTCATTCCTGCTTACTGTTGCTTACTGACTTGCTGACTGATTGCTTAGTGATTCACTGACTGATGCTTAGTGATTGCTTACTGGATTGATGACAGATACTAGGATAGAATGTTACACCATTTTCCTTTTACATTTACTTCTTACCTTTGCTATGGACTGCTTGCTCTCATACGTCCCTTTACTTACTGGTCTTGTGAACTCTTATGTCTTGTGATCCCTTCTGTGTTATCATGTGATCCATACACGTCCAGGTAACACTGGATTGCTGTTACTTTCCCTTTGTTTGGTTCTCTTTCCATTTATATTCACTTCTTAGTTTTGACTGTGCAATGCTGCGCATTTACTGTGCAGCACAGTTACTTGGTTCTGACTCATTCGTGGCCTCATTCTTATGACTCCTACTTATTATGACTCCTACTATACTAGTAGCACAGTCAAAGCGCAGCTATTGCTGCGCTTCTCCTGTATATATAAGCTCAGTACTTTGTGACCAAAGCCCTAAGCTTGGTCTCTTGTAGAATCCAACCTACTCTTGTCCAAACATATTCTCCTGCAACCCACTTCACTCCTAATCCTCAAACCACATCCACCTCTCCATTTCATCAACTCTCAACACACCATCCACCATCTACCCTTCGCCTTTCCCTTCCTTTCCTAAGAGTCTCTCTTCACTCCCCTGAGAAGAGCTCTCCTCCTTTAAGACCTACCTTCCTCTACTCTCTCTGCATTGTTCAAGGTCTCCGACAGACTTGAATGCATATAGCTAGTGGAACCAGCCCTATTACAAACTTACCCTAGCTTCTCAACGGACCGAGTCATACTAGGAAGGGTCTATTGGCCATAACCTGTTTAGCATAAAACACTTCAACCACTGCAGGGATCCTTACTCTTTATACATGGGAACCAGCCCGTTTCTTGAACACATCTCTATCACCGACTTGTCTTTACGCTTGCAAACTGACATGGCTAGTTACCGTGACATAGAATGACTCATGCGTGAGTCATTTCTGATGCTTTTGAATTGTGGTCTGTAATTTTGGATACTGCTGGGTCTCAGCTATGTGCTCTCCAAGTTTCGTATGAATCGGATCAGTTGTTCTTGAGATATCATATAAATACTCAGGTGTATCAAGAAGTTGATGTTATGAACCAAGGCCAGGTCCTGGCCATAGATTGTCCTATTCCACTCAAGAGAGACCTCTCTCACTTTGCATTGCCAACTCCCTTCCATTTTTTGGGCTATCCCCCCTGCGGTACAAGATATCGCTATTGCAAAGGCACTATAACACAACCAGGCACCCGTTTCCTAATCGGGTAATCATCATGTGGCAGCCACATGGTCATCCAGCCACCAAGAACCTGAAACAGTGGCACAAACTCTTAGAAACTGTTGCATAACTCATCTGACATCATCAAGGCTCCAATGACATCATGGCTGACTGAGCGACTCCACAGTGACCTCATAGGCTCACTAAGCGCTCCACAGTGACATCATAATGATGTCATCGCTCCACAATGATCAGTAATGCACTCAGTAAGCCTGAAACTTGACACAAGCAAGTTTATGCCTCTGTAGTCCTATTGGATGGTACCAAAGAGTCTAGAATAGTCCCAGTTCTTTGTAATCGACCCTGTACACTGTATATAAGCCCCAATGAAGCATGGCAGTCATCAGACTGTCCATTTGTGATACTCTCATCTTCCTGGGTACTCCCCTGCGACTGCTCAGTCTAAAGTCCTCCCTCATCTTCAAGGTACTCTTCAACGACTGCCTTGTTTAAAGCCCCTCGCTGCACTGGCCTCTACTCTTCGCCTCTGCCTTCTGCAACACATACCAGTCCCCATCTGGTATCTCCTAGTCATTTGGCTCGTCCTCTTGTTCAACGCCGTTTACGCCATGTACTGTCTGTTCTGACCCTTGCCCACCTGCTCCTGAGTCCTTAGTGATCAGCAGTACATGTCTTGACAGTCAAGCCTTATGCTTGACTTACTTTCTCAACAAAGATCATATCTCTTATTCTCTCAAATCTAAGTCACTACTCTAAGTGAAAGAGGCCCCTCTCATCTCTTACATTCACTTTTCCTGAGATAATATCAAAGGATTTGAAGTATAGTGCTTGAACTATATCAAGCAACTCTTTCACTAGAGATAGTATTAAGATCAATAGATCTTAACAGCATGCTCAGTCATGCTCAGTAAGCTGCTGAGTAAGGAGGTCCTAGACAATGAGTAAGGGCCACTTAGTGTCCATGTGGTCACTGTCTAGTGCACATGCAAAGCATCTGATTGTTTGCTGTTAGTTTAGGGCTGGTCTTTCAGAGACTTGGAGTATTTTGATGGTGAGGAGGTGTTCCTTATAAGGCCCCTTATAAGGTTCTATTAGGGTCCTTAGAGTTGACCCTAATATTAGTATTAAGGTCTGTAGTGTCATCTTATAGTTTGTTCTAAGGTTATTAGAGTTAGTCTAATAACACATTCTAGGGCCTATGGTATCTTCATCAGCATCCAATATAAGGGCTTTAGTGTCATCCTAAAGGGTCTTTAGAGGGCCTCTAATATTGTCATTTACTGTTAGATAGGTTGTCACCAAGTGGGGCTTGTTGTATGTCAATTGTGCCTAGAATCAATTGTGCCACAATGTGGGCATGATATTGTGGACACCTCTACTCACCCCTTTTGGCCATGTGAATAGGGTGGCACCAGAGGGCCTGGGTTTCCTCTAGTAGGGAAGGGTCCTTCAAGGGCCCCTCTCCAGGAAATGGTTCATGACAGCTACCTGTAGTTATGCCATGTCAGTGCACTCACTCACAAACACCAAGTTCAATACCATTATTCAAGAAGCCCAAGAATTCATGAAGCCAATTCAATTTTGCAGCAAGACTGCTGAGCCTACAGAAATCATCAACACTGATGGTTGTGATGATGAATGTGCATGTCTTGTCAATGACTGTTATGAATCAAGCCCAGGATTGGGCCACAAAGACCAAGATACTCTTCCAAACATCACTACACTGCCTCTACTTCTTCACAAACATTTATCTCTCTCTACTTCAAGGGCTATCCTCCCTAGGATACAAAGATATCATCATCACAAGGACTGTCATGAACCATTTCCCAGAGAGGGCCCTTGAAGGACCCTTCCTTATTAGAGGAAACCCAGCCTCTATGATGCCACCCTGTTCACATGGACAAAAGGGGTGAGTAGAGGTGTCCACAATATCACACATGCATTGTTGCACAATTGATTCTAGGCACTGTCAAGACACATACTGCTGATCACTAAGGACTCAGGAGCAGGTGGGCAAGGGTTGGAACAGATGGTACGTGGCGTAAACGGTGTTGAACAGGAGGACAAGCCAAACGACTAGGAGATACCAGATGGGGACTGGTATGTGTTGCAGAAGGCAGAGGCGAAGAGTAGAGGCCAGTGCAGCGAAGGGCTTTAAACAAGGCGGTTGTTGAAGAGTACCTTGAAGATGAGGGAGGACTTTAGACTGAGCAGTCGCAGGGGAGTACCCAGGAAGATGAGAGTATCACAAATGGACAGTCTGATGACTGCCATGCTTCATTGGGGCTTACATACAGTGTACAGGGTCGATTACAAAGAACTGGAACTATTCTAGACCCTTTGGTACCATCCAATAGGGCTACAGAGGCATAAACTTGCTTGTGTCAAGTTTCAGGCTTACTGAGCACATTACTGATCATTGTGGAGCAATGACATCATTATGATGTCACTGTGGAGCACTTAGTGAGCCTATGAGGTCACTGTGGAGTCACTCAGTCAGCCATGATGTCATTGGAGCCTTGATGACATCAGATGAGTTATGCAACAGCTTCTAAGAGTTTGTGCCGCTGTTTCAGGTTCTTGGTGGCTGGGTGACCATGTGGCTGCCACGCGATGATTACCCAATTAGGAAACGGGTGCCTGGTCATGTTATAGTGCCTCTGCAATAGCGATATCTTGTATTGCAGGAGGGGTAGCCCAGGAAACAGAAGGGAGTTGGCAATGCAAAGTGAGAGAGGTCTCTCTTGAGTGAAATAGGACAATCTACGGCCAGGACCTGGCCTTGGTTCGTAACAGGCACAATTGACATACAACAAGCCCTACTTAGTGGCAACCCTTCTAGCAATATAAGACAGTATTATAGGCTCCCTAAAGACCCTTTTAGGACAACCCAAAGGGATCTACAAGAGACACTAATGAAGATACTATGGGCCCTACAACGTGTTATTAGACTAACTCTGATAACCTTAGAACAAACTATAAGGCAATACTAAGGACCTTAATAGAAGTATTAGGGTCAACTCTAAGGACCCTAATAGAACTATATAAGGGGCCTTATGGACAACTCTATTCCCTGGACCAAACCACAAGTCCTCAGTTGACTGGCCCTAAACTAACTAACAGTAAATGAATCAGGTGCTTTGCACATGTACTAAGCAGTGAACACATGGACACTAAAGGCTCTTACTCATCACTATGAGCCTTCTTACTCAACAGCTTACTGAGCATGACTGAGCATGCTCAGTAAGCATACTCTGACTTCTTACTCATCCATCAATTGTGCTTGATAACAAGGTCATGACTTGTTCCCTATTTAGCAGTTCCCTTGTAGTATATAAGCACTCAATAAAGTAGTGGACAGTCTTCAGACTGTCCATTTGATTTGTGGCATTCCACTGCTGAGGGTACTCATTTGTGACCACCCTATCTAGTACAATCTGGCCTTCTCCTTCTGCGACCACCTCTCACAGCCAATACCAGTCCCTTTCTGGTACTTGCTACTTGTTTGGACTGTGCTCTTCACCAACATCATCCTTGAACTCAGTCAACTCGTCTCTGAGCTCCTCCCTTGCCCTTGAACTGGATAGTTCAACAGTGAGTCTTGACAAGGACATTGTGGCACAACTAGACATTCCATTCCAAATCAGGTAATCACCATGTGCTAGCCACATGGCCACTCAGCCAACAAGAATCCAAAACAGCAGATGGACTCTCCAAGACTCTTTACATAACTCATATGATGTCATCTAGCTCCAATGATGTCATGGCTGACTGAGCAGCTCCACAATGACCTCATCTGCTCACCAAGCACTCCACAGTGACATCATTATGATGTCATTGCCCCACAATGATCAGTAATACCCTCAGTCAGCCTTAAGTCTGACACAAGCAAGTTCATGCCCCAAGCACCCTATTGGATGAAACTAGAGAGTCTAGAATAATCCCTATAGTTCATACTCAGCCTTGTACAAAGTATATAAGGCCCCTTTTACCAACAGAGAATTCTTGAATCTTGAACTTGAACTTGGATTTCAGGATTTTCCGGGAGTGACAGGAATGACAGGTGTGATGTAAGTGACATAATAAACTAATATGAGTCTATTTCAAATATGAGTCATTTTTTGGTGTGATTTGCTGGGTTTACATATGATATGTAAAATATTTTTTCTAACCCCTCCTTCGACTCCTTCCAAGTGAGGTATTGCAAGCATGTCATTAAGGCAGAGTATATGTCACCAATTTGTGGGTGCACATCTTTGTGCAAATTTTGTATGTGCAGCTCTAGTGAAAATGGGGCTGCAAGCACCCAAGTGTTGAGCTCGAGTCAGACTGCTCAACTCCAAGTTTGACGCTGACACATCATGTGTAACCCCATATATGCAAATATGCAAAAGACAACAGAAAAAAATGCATATTAATTTATTATATACATCATATCACTTACATCACTCCTGTCACTCCTGTCACTCCTGGAAAATCCCAAAATCCAAGTTCAAGTTCAAGATTCAAGAATTCTTGGTTGGTAAAAGGGGCCTAAGCCCCAATGTAACATTGTTGGAGTGCAGCCTCAGCGTCATGGTTTGGTCATACACTCACGTGGCGCGTGACAAATGCATGGACATGTATAGTTCGTTTTTCGTTTATTTCCCATTCCTCAGTCTTCTACAATAAGACTGAGGTTAGTCACACTCTCGTTACCTACGTACACAACTAATTACACTTTTTGTAGCACTCGTTATAGGTCAGGATACCCACTTAGTGCAGTCTTCTACAATAAGACTGAGCACTTGTTATAGACACCTTCCTACAGATTATGAGACCTGGTTGTCTCTAAACAAGCCAAATAACTACATGCACCCAGAATTTCAAAATGTCACAACATAGTAATGGCACGAGGCACCAGCACGTCCTTGCCGCAAGGCGGAAACGCCTCCTCCTCAGGAGCTGCGACATCGAGCCAAAAAGCCACTGCACAACACTATGATGTCCCTTTTCTCGACAACGAAGGGGTCAAGTTTATGTTCTGGAAGCACCACGTTCAAATGGTTCTTGAACTTCAAGAGCTCTGGACAGTAGTAGACAGCACATATACCAAGCCAGACCAAAGTGCAGACCCCACTGCCTTTAACGACTGGTCATACCGAGACTGAGAGGCATGCGCGCAAATCTCCCTCACCATATCAGATGAGCCACTAAGCGCCGTCCTCGGAATCAACAATGCTAAAGGTTGCTGGGAAAGGTTATGTGCCCGCTACAAAGGAAAGGGCGAACAACGCATGGCACACCTAATGGAGGAGTTGCTTCGGACCATGCTCTCCGAAGACGAACCACTCGACCCTCAAATCAACAAACTCATACGCGCCTCTTGCACCCTTGCAAACCTCGGCTTTCCACTTGAAAACAAATTCCTTGCATATGTCATCATATTAGCCTTACCCAAATCCATGTCAACCCTCAAGACGATCTTATACTCCATCAAAACCGATGAGATCTCAACTGACATTGTCACATCCCAAATCCTCGGTGAGGAGCAACACCGCGTGCACGCGTCGGGGATCGGTGCCACCGCCTTCTTCACCAAAGAAGCCAAGAAAGCAAACGGGAAGAATAAACAAGGAGACAAGTCCACGAAACATTGTACACACTGCAACATCCGCGGTCACAATGTAAAGGAGTGCCAAAAATTGAAGAAAGAGCAGGAGGCGAAGGGGACGTCGACCACCTCCACAGGCGCAAAGCCATCCATGACCATGAAGATCGCAGTCGCAGACCCCAGCGAGAGCATGGTACAACTATTCAGTGCCATCGCCGCTGACCCCTCACCATGCGACAACAAAGCATTCGCCTTCCGAGCACATCACGACTCGTCCACCCAGCACCGCTGGATAGTCAATTCCGGTGCATCGTGCACCATGAGCTGCAACCGCAGCTGGTTCTCATCATTCACTGCCCTCACACCCCCTACTCATATTACTCTCGGAGACGACAGCGCCATTCACGCCACCGGCATCGGACGCATTCCTGTCCGCATGCATGCCAACGGAACATGGCACAACGCCATCCTCCAAGATGTTCTCTTTGTTCCTGACCTCAATGGCAACCTCCTATCAGTCACTCACCTCACGAAGCGTGGCGCTGATGTCCGATTCACCGGAAATGGCTGCCAGCTCTTAAACCAGCAGGGGCACCTCACATGTGATGGGCACCTTCAACGGAACTTATATGTGATGGACATGACAACAGCCATCCTGGAAACAGCATACATGATGCATGTTGATGACTTCCTGGCTGAAGGCGAGAACGCGCGAGCCACAGACAAGCACACCCTCATCGCTCACAGCACGGCCTCTAAGGCCAACGCCGAGACCTGGCACCGCCGCCTAGGCCACCTAAACATCGACACCGTGCTATGCATGGCCAGAAAGGGCATGGTCAAGGGCATGGAAATAACCGGCACTGCATCATCTACCCCCTGCGAACCCTGCCTCAAAGGCAAGCAAACATGCCATGAAATCCAGAGGTCAACTGACACATGCGCCGTCACAGTACTCAGCCGCATGTTCTCCGACATCTGTGGCAAAATATCCACTCGCTCACACCAAGACTTCGAGTACTTTGTCACTTTCATTGACGATCACTCTCAGAAGGTGTCTGTTGAGGGATTGCGCCACAAGAGCAACGTCGCGCGTCACCTGAAGGCGTTCATCACCCGTGCCGAACTTGAAACCGGCCAGCGCGTGAAGGTCCTCCGCAGCGATGGAGGGGGTGAATACACGGGCAACGAGATCACCAAGTACCTTGAGGGCAAAGGCATCAAACAGGAGCTCATGACGCCCCACACCCCACAGCATAATGGTGTGGCCAAGTGCATGAATCGGACGCTCCTCAACAAGGTTCACGTGATGCTGACCAATGCTGACTTACCAGAATCATTCTGGTATGCCGCCCTCGAGTACGCGGCCCTCCTGCACAACGTCACACCCATGTGCGCCCTCAACAACTCCACCCCCGAGGAGGCCTGGAGTGGGAACAAACCCGACATCTCCCGCCTTCGCGTTTTCAGTTCCCGCGCATTTGTCCACATCCCAGACAAGAAACGCACCAAATTGGCTGCTAAGTCCTTAGTGTGCACTTTCCTTGGGTACTCGCGAACTCGCAAGGCATACCACTTAATGCATCGTCCCACGCGTCGCCTTCTGGAGTCCCGCGACATCATTTTTGATGAAGGGGGCCCACCAACTCAGTCCCAGTCCTTCGAACGCGTTATCATCCAGCATGACGATGCAGGGACGGCAACAGTGTCCATAGACACGCCTCCTCCTAAACAGTACCTGTCTGACTCTCAATCAAAAAGTGAAACAGAAATTGAAAACACACTCATCCCGCACCCATCTGCCCCGCCTGAACCAGCCAACATCCGGCCTAAACGCACAGTCCACGCACCAGTCCGCGACAACAATCCTCGCTACACAGTTACTTCATACGGCTCATGAAAACGCAACATTGAATGTGTTAACATGGCCCAAACCACCATAACTGATGACCCACGCACTTATGTGCAAGCCATGGCCCGACCTGACGCAGCTGAGTGGGAAGTCGCATGCAAGGAAGAGCGCCGCTCGTTCGAGTGCATGGGCATGTACAAGGTCGCCCCGCGTCCCAAAGACCGCAAGGTTGTCGGGAGCAAATGGGTCTTTTGCATCAAGCAAGGACCTGATGGCTCCATACAGAAATACAAAGCCCACGTCATTGCACAGGGCTTCATGCAAATTGAGGGCATCGATTATGACAAGACCTTCGCACCCGCCGCTAAGTTCGCCTCCTTGCACGTGATACTGGCCCTTGCCGCCGAATGAAATCTAGAGGTCCACCAAATGGATGTAAAATCAGCATACCTCAATGGGGAACTCAAAGAGGAGATCTTCATGGAACCTCCCCCCAGTTTTGACATTCCCCAAGGCATGGTATTGCATCTAATCAAAGCTCTCTATGGCACAAAGCAGGGCGGATGTGTCTGGTACAAGGATATCCATGGCAAGCTCAGTGCCATGGGTTACCAACACACCGATGCCGACCATGCCGTTTTCACCCAAACGTGCGATGGAGACGTCTCCATCATCACATTATATGTTGATGATATCACTATGGTATCAAATTCTATTGAAACTATCAACCAAGACAAATCAGCCTTGAAACAACACTATGAGATGACTGATTTAGGTGAAATATCCTGGATCCTTGGCATGCACATCACTCGGGATCGCAATGCAGGCTGGATTGCCCTCTCTCAAGAAAAATACATAAACGAAACCCTGGAGAGGTATGGGAAATCTAACGCGCGCCCAATCAGCACACTGACCCTCGCAAATGAGCATCTCACTAAACTCACCTCCCCCGAAATCGACGTAAAGTTGTATCAGAGTGCCATTGGTGCACTGATGTACCCAATGCTCGGCACACACCCTGACCTCGCATACATGGTCGCAGCCCTCGGGCGACATGCTGCGAACCCAGGTCCCGAGCACCAACGCGCCCTCGATCACGCGTTCCGATACCTCCGAGCCACCAGTGGCAACCAACTTGTCTTCCAACGCAGAACCCCTGGTGGTACTATACTGCATGGTTTTGCAGACGCAGACTGGGCAAGCGATGTTAATGATCGCAAGTCCATGTCCGGCTTCGTGTTCATGCTTGGAGGGGGCGTGATCAGCTGGAGCTCCAAGAAACAGACCTCTGTGGCTCTCTCGAGCACTGAGGCTGAATACATTGCCACTGCCCATGCCACAAAGGAGCTAATCTGGCTCAGACGTCTGTTAAGTGAGCTAGGAATAGACACTCACCCTCCAACCATTCTTCATGTGGACAACCAATCCGCAATCGCCATCGCGCACAACCCCGAATTCCATGACCGGACCAAACACATTGAAGTCTGGCACCACTTCTTGCGACACAAAGTCGAGAGCAAGGAGATCTGCCTTCAGTACATTCCTACTGAGGACCAGGTTGCTGACATTTTGACCAAAGGCCTCGCACATGAGAAGCATGATAAGTTTTCAGATGAGATGGGATTGCACCACGCAGGCTGAGGGGGCATGTTGGAGTGCAGCCTCAGCATCACGGTTTGGTCATACACTCACGTGGCGCATGACGAACGCACGGAAATGTATAGTTTGTTTTTCATTTATTTCCCGTTCCTCAGTCTTCTACAATAAGACTGAGGTTAGTCACACTCTTGTTACCTACGTACACAACTAATTACACTTTTTGTAGCACTCGTTATAGGTCAGGATACCCACTTAGTGCAGTCTTCTACAATAAGACTGAGCACTCATTATAGACACCTTCCTACAAACATGACAGTCATCATACTGTCCATTTGTGATACTCTCTTCCCAAAGTACTCCACTATGACTGATTTGTTTAAAGTCCCTTGCTTTCCAAGGTACTCCTCAGCAACCACCTTGTCTCAAGTCTTCTACACTGGCCTCTCATCTTCACCTCTGTCTTCAAATACACCTACCAGTGCCCCTTTGGTACCTCCTCTTAGTTTGGCTCATCCTCATTGGCAATATTGTCAATATCCAATGCCTTGTCCAGTCCCTTGCTCCACCTGCTCCTGAATCATAAGTGATCAGCAGTACATGTCTTGACAATGACTCTGACTCAGATGTGGTGTGTAAGTCATCTCCTCTCTTCTGTGACATCACTGACATTGATCATT
The DNA here is from genome assembly GCA_025769875.1 of Russula earlei. Classification (NCBI taxonomy): domain Eukaryota; kingdom Fungi; phylum Basidiomycota; class Agaricomycetes; order Russulales; family Russulaceae; genus Russula; species Russula earlei. The sequence continues at coordinate 62,358 of JAGFNK010000312.1, forward strand.
CAGAATTTATGACACAGCTCACTTTCCCCCATAACCACTCTTGCTTCCCCATATGTGCTTGCCTATCACCATGCCAGATTCACCTCTCACTTGTCATGCTTACCTTGATTTTTCCTGGATACCTGTTTCTTAATGCATGCTTTGCATGTTTAGCACATCTTTGTACCCATGCTTGGACTGCTTACTAAATATATGTGCTTTACATGCTTGAAAAATGCTTAAAACACTTAGCTTGGTTTTGGACTTTTTCTGCTTACTATGCTTGACACACTTAAATGATGGCATAGAGCCATGCCTAAGCCCAAATAAACCAGACAATAAGCAGCCTAAGCCCAAGGATAAGCCAGATAAGCAGCCCAGCTAAGCAAATTCATGAGGAGACCTAGCTTAGTGTGCTTAGCCTAAGCATGTCAAGCCCAGCTTAGCAGTGCTTAGAAGTGTCACTAAGCACCATTACTGTCGTTTTCACGTGACCTTGCACTTGCCATTTTTGGATGTCATTTCGAGTGCGAAAATAAAACTGCTATATCTCAACAGTTTCTCAACAGATTGCCTTGAAACTTTGACAGTAGAACCTTATATGTTGTATCTAGGTGCAGCTAAAATATGGGAGCCTAATATCTAGTTCTTGAAATGTCGATTTTCGGGTGGTGACATGAGTGCAAAACTTTGAACTGCCATATCTCAACTGTTTCTGAACCGATTGACTTGAAACTTCGACAGTGGGATCCCATGTACTGTATCTAGGTGCAGCCCAAGAGTTGGGGTCTGATTCTTAGTTTTTGAAGTTTCGGTTTTTGGGTGTGATCTGAGTTCGAAATTTCGATCTGCCATATCTCAACCGTTTCTCAATAGATTGCCTTGAAACGTGGACAGTGGGACCTTATATACTGTATCTAGGTGCAGCAAAAATATGGGAGCCTAATATTCAGTTTTTGAAGTTTCGAGTTTTGGGTGCCGAGCTGCGTGCGAAATTTCGTACTGCCATGTCTCA
>JAGFNK010000313.1:0-63160 GCA_025769875.1 Russula earlei
CCACTACAGTTATGTTGCAAATGGAAGAAAAAATCATGGCGTGATAGGCAGAGCAAAGTGGTACACACTTCAATCGAAAAGACGATCTTCAGGTTTGATTGAGAGGCGAAATCCTCTGGTGTATGCCGCCTGAGGTGTGTTGGGATCTAGGAAGGCCGAGAGGGAAGCGTTGACGCATGGCCTTGAGAGATGGAGATCACTTTCAGGGCTTTATCGCGGAATACCTCGTCGAATACTTCCATCGTGTTAGGAGGGTCCTGGAGTTCTCGTGCTGCGTCATCAATATGTGGACCTTCCTGTCCTTCGAGCACATTGCCCGCCAATATCAGCAGTTCATCGGTAATGTAGCTTGGATAAGTTTCATTAGAGAAGGGACCGTGGTCGCGCAGAGCAAGATCGCAGATGAGGTTGAGCAGGACGCATTGTGTCCCGCGTGAGTTCTTGTACGATGGCCAATCATGCGTGATGGCCTTCAAAGTTCCGACATAAAAGATCGGATGCAACTTCTGTGAAGACAACCTCTGGAATGAGCGAAAGAAGAGTTCGACTGTGAAAGCAAGACCGCCGCCATCACGTAGATCTTGAAGACGGAATAATTGCCGCTCCATCTGCGGTTCGCCATCTCGCTGGAAAAAATTCTTCGAAGGGAGGAGATATAAAGCATCAAATAGATCGCCATGTCCTTCAGCACTAGGATCATCGATGAAATCGCGAAATCTACGGCCAAGGGAACACAGTCCTTGAATACGATAATGGATGGAGGCAAGCTGTGGCATATTCCAAATATGGCCAGATCGACCCGTTACAAGCTCAGAAAGTTTGGAAATCGAACCATCTCGATGATCGAATGATACGCCAGGTAGCCATCGGATCAAGTCATGTGTAGCGTTGTCTACCTTATGTTGGGTGGCAAGTACTTCTTGGTCGACTGGAAGTATAAAGTCGCATTCTTTATAGATGCGTTCCAGCTCCGAGAGCTGAAATTTATGCTTGCGCAAAAACTCTTTTGCTTGGCCTTTCGAACATTCCTTGATTCTTTGATAGCTTCCTTTTTGACCAAAGAATGCCCAGTGCATATTCCATAGATTGCCCCACGCTGCTCTGAGCATCCTGCCAATCTCTTGGGCATTCTTAAGCGCACTGTCATCCAGACATCCAGCTCCTGAACCCTGGGCGAGCTTTGCCACAGCAGCACCTGCTTGGATCTGAACCTTTTCGTTGATCAGCATCCGTCGAATAATCACAAGCGACAGGCAAGTCCAATATGGGGCAAATGATGAGCCGGGTCCCATGTCCTTCTCTTCATACAATTCAGGGTAATAGCTTTCGGCGTAGCCAACCTCGTTGAGGAGTTCATGGATGTCTCCAAACCAGTCCAAGTCAGCATTGTTACAAAACACAAGTGATGCTGTAGTTTCGACGCATGCGCGCTGGCGTCGACGCCATAAATCTTCGGTTGCAAAAGCGTGACGGTCATTACATGTATCGATTAGGTGCCGTATGCGTTTGCTGAGCCCGTAGATCGCACTCTCTCTGCTGCGGTTGGAGAAGTTGGAGGAATGACGTGCCACTTGGGTCACCAACCAGCCAGTGGGAGCTCCTTCAAGACCTTCACGCTGCATCCCCATCGATCGCCTAATACGACCAAAGATATTGGGAGTGATGTTCACGCGTTGTGATGGTAGCATATGGGAAGGGGTGTCAATTCGAAGGTCCGTATCAATCCGGAGGTTTGACACAGGCTCGGTCGAGGTGGTGACTAAAGTGCCGTCATCGTGTGTTTCTGCGACTCCTCTCCACACTTCTACTCCCCACGCAGTGGTAAAAGAGCCTGGGATTGCCAAAACGAACGTCTCCATCTCGGTTTCCTCAGTAAAATTATCCACCAGGAACCGGATTGCGCGCACATCACGGCTTTTGCGCTCCTCGGTTTCTTCCATTGCCAATTGCATTTGCCCCGCTACCATGCTCGAACTCACAGGTCTCGATACTCCGCCTGATGTTCGGTCCACATACATTCGTCCATACACGTTCTGGACGACATACCATATCAAGCCAGAGAATGACGTTTGATATGGCGACTGTGGATTGAATACCGGCGCAAACATGCTGAAGATGTAGAACGAGGCACAAATGCACATCGGAATGATTGTCGTGATGCTGACGGTCGTGTTGAGGTGCAGTAGGTAGTCCGCAAGACCTATTAGGAATAGGAATAGGGAGATGTGGACAAGCCCAGGCACGGCTTCTGCTACCACGGGCATGTACCATTCCTCGGCGCCATCATACAGGTATTGTCGAATCCGTGCGCTCTTCAAAGGATGACTATATCGCTGGAAGACATGCATATAGTCCCGAACCCATTGTTGGACTGTCGTCGCAAGGAGCGCAGCAGACAGACTGAATACAAGACTCATGAACCAGTAAACATTCACCCGTACGTCCGATGACGACGGGCTGAATGCAGGGTAGGGAGGCGGCGCAGTGGATGGGATAGAGACCTGTGGAGCGATGGAGGAAAGTTGTTGAGAGACTTGGGCAAGCATTGCGACGGTTTGTTGTTGGTAGTACACCATTTGTTGTGAAGGGTCGACTTGCAAACTTCGATTGCTCCCTGAGAGGAACGCAGTAAGGGCGGTAGAAAATAAGCCGGCCTATGGGACCAACAATCAGACGCACTGCACCACAGAGACAGGACGAGAAGAACTAACAAATAAGAGAACGCCATCCATGTCCTCCTTCAAGGTCTGGATCCTGGCCGAGTCATGACTCTTGGTTTCTTTCCCATAAAGCGACCATAAGGGATTGGCGCTGTCGTCAAAATCTCCGATGTGTCTTTGTTCCTGTCCTTGGTGAGTGTCTCTACCTTGAGTGTCATCAGGCCTGGGTAGACTATCTGACTGTGATAGTTGGATGTTCCCTTGATGTTCATCAGTACCAGTCGGACCTTTTTCCTCATCCAAATCTTGGGTTGAGATTTCCTCGGCCACGTCCCCAACTTGGACTGAGGATGTAGCGAGGACAGGGCGACGTTCTCCGGTCTCAGGTGCTTCGATTGGAACCATGAGGACATCTCAAACAGAGGTGGAGGGAGAAAGGTAAACATAGAACACACCAGGGACTCTCTGGAGTTGTTCTTGGGCTTCCAGGTCGAGATCTGCCATCACAATCACAGGACCTGTTACTAGTGTTGAGCCGCAATCGCGATGCAGTTGAGACGGAGCACAATTGAACGTCCGCCCGACCGAGTCTGTCGATCTGATGGATCGGCCTCACATGCTGTGAGTTACTGATTCTCTAACTATTCTTAGAATCAATCCAGTGTATTTAAGAGCGCTGTACATAAGAGTAGCACTAGTTTCTCGTGCAGAACTGAAGTGAGTACCTTCTCTTGCTTATTATCGTACCCGTCCTTATCATACATATCACCTAGTATTATTTCTGGAAATAATATTAATTCGCCCTTTTCTTAAACTCAAGCTGCCAGCACATTACCCCCTATGATCGCTTTTACATTTCCACCCGGAGTTACGATTGAGACCTTCGATGGTTCTAATTGGCCTACATGGTCCTCTCTTATGCTCTCCATCTGCAAAATTAACGGTTATTCGCATCACATCACCGAAGACCGGCCCCGCTCCCGCTCCGATGATGCGTCTTGGGACGATGAGGAGCAGGTTCTCCTCGGTGTCTTTGAACTATACATTCGGAGGGACACATTGCTAGCGGTCTCGGACGACACAAAGTTCAAAACATGCAAAGAGAAATGGGTGGGATTGCAACGCGCATACGGACGCGTCGGGGCCTTGTTCGTGTTCAATACTTGGGTGGCCTTGACGGACACCGTGCTGGACGACACAAGTCCGATGCTCCCGCAATTACAAAGATTAAATGCCCTCCGGAACACGCTCGCAAGTCACGATGTGGCAATCGACGATCTGCAATTCAGTTTTGTCCTAATCACGGCGTTACCCTCTTCGTACTCGTCCGTTGCCACGACTATTCTAGCCGGCAGCGCTCAGAATCTCTCCCCTCATAGGATCCAGGACAATATCATATATGAAGAAGGTCGTCGGGCCCGCCTCTCCGCATCCCTTATAAAGAAAAAGAAAAGGTCCAATTCACGACAGTCGGCTGGCCGTGTCTAGACATGGTCGGCCACAGTCTTTGACATTTCGCGGCGTGTTGAATTACCATAAAAGGCGATTGTGTTGGCAAGAGAGTCGGGACTTCAATCACGCGTAAACGGATGTAATTTAGTTATATAAGTGGGTTAATAATAAGATAACTCCTTACCATTTTCCCCCTACCAAAAAAAAAAGAAATGCAATCTCGTTTCCGATTGATTGGCGCGCCATCCGCATCATCCGCCCATTCCGGCCCGAGCGCCCCTTTTGCGACACAATGTTTCCAGATCACTGCCAATTCTGGAAAGAGGGGAGGACTCAATTATGACCGGGAGCACGGCGGATACCCCATGGAATGGCCGACAGCAGCCGATTTCGACGCGTGGCGCCAGCAAGAAGAATTGGCTCACTCAATTGAATTGATTCCATCGAGCACCAAGCATGGGCAGGGATGGACAAAGAAGGTTTTCGTCTGCTCCCACCAACTATCCGGGGGAGCTTCGAGTTATGTAAAGAAGCACCCCGATCGCACACGGAGATCCGAGATCAAGAAGACGGGTTGCTGTTGCCGAATAGTCATCAAGTCTTACGCGGACGCGCCTACCATTCTTGGACAATATGCAAGCGAGCATTCCCATGAAATCGGAATTGCTAATCTCGCTTACACACGAATGTCACGCGTAGCGCGTGATAAAATTAAATTCATGCTGTCAAAGAAGGTTGATCCACGGGAAATAGTAAGTGCCTGTATTGAATTTATTTTATTTTTATTCGCTAACTTAATAATGGAAAGGTACGCGATATTCAGGATTCATCGCCCGATGGCAGCCGAGACCGATTCATCTCGCTCCGGGATGTAAGCCGCATGGCCCGGGAAATGGAAGATGAGATTATCAGGCTGCATCCAGAGGATGCTATCTCCACCAGGCTCTGGTTGGACAGGTTTACAGATGAAAAAACAAATGTTTTTTACAAAGACAGGGTGCACAGTGCCCCATCTCAATCAAATCTGCAGGAGGATGCATATGTATTATGCATCCAGACCCCTTTCCAAATGGAGGCATTCCACCGCCTCGGGAATGGCTTCATCGGTATCGATGCAACTCATAATATTACTCAATATCCGGACTTCTTATTATTTACCATGATCGCGCGCGATCACTGGGGACATGGTGCATAATATTTACTAAATGTCAATTTAGCGCGCTTACCCTTTCCGGATAGGTGTGCCTGTTGCCTGGATGCTGGCATCCAATGGAACAAAGGACACAATATCCTTTTTTGTCCATTGGGTCAGGGATGCCAGTCCGGCTGTCCGGCCGTCTATTATTATGACAGATCGTGATGCCGCGCAGATTGCCGCCCTCAAGATCGCCTATCCGGGAAGTCGGATATGGGATATGGCTTTGCAAGTGGCACGTGTTGCGCGCGATGCGATCACACTTCCATGCTAACAATTTTCCTGATCTGTGGGATAAGATCAAGAGATGGGTACATACAGATGATCAGGCCGACTTTCTACAAATCTGGGAGGAGATCTCCACTGATCCTCAGGTTCCAGAAACTTTTGTGAACTATCTTGGGTCCCAATGGATGCCTGTGGTGCATATGTGGTCCATGGTTTACCGGAAAAATTGACATATCTTTGAGGAAGGGGACACCAACATGTTGATCGAAGCGTATGTGATCCTCCCGATCTAAAGATAAGATGACTCAATCTTTTTAGATATCATCATGTCCTCAAATCACATTGGCTCGACGGCAAGCGCAATCGGCGGATCGATCGAATATTATTTGTTCTAGTGCGTCGCATGGTGCCGTATTACCAAAACAGGCACGAACGGCAGAACGTCGGGCTCGATGGTCGGGACCTGGCAGCTGACAGGCGTCATATAATTTTCACCTGTGCTGAGAGCATCTCACAAGATTTGATCTTGCAATTCGATGAGATCTGCTTTCACGTCGCTTCACAGTCCCGTTCCGGCGCGTTTTACTCAATCGATCTGATGAAGTCAACTTGTGATTGCACAGATTATCCCCGGATTAGATTCTGCAAACACATTGCAGCAATCTACATCCACTTTCCCTACCTCTGTCCTGAGGGGAGCACACAAAAGGAAAGTGCAAATAAATCACCTGACCCCCCATCCCCATCATCTTCTTCATCCACACCAAGGGAGAGCCTAGTATCTCTCTCACAGGAGATCATATCATTATCGCGCGATCTCACATCTAGGCTTGAAAACGCTAATCAAACAGCAGAGATCGTTGAGGCCACGCGGGCCGCCAAATACAGTTTGGCAGCCGCAATCAATTTAATTCAAGGCTCCAAGGTCTTACCTGATAAGGAAGTGATCGCGCCCAATCAGAAAACGTGGACGGAGACAGCCGAGCGTATGGGTGTCAAACTCAAACGGGGCCCAAAACAACGGACCAGTCTCCCCGACGCGCGGGGATTGACAGCGCGAAGCATCGGTGTCGCTAAGGGAAAGTGCCGCCGTGTTCACGATGATCCGTACGCCGGGGGCGAACGGTCGGGCAAGCGCGCCAAGCCCGATGCAACATCTGCCGCCGCGAATGCGCGCACGCATGCCCTCGGGGAACCGTCGTCCCTCCCTCGGAACCCCCCTCCCTCCGATGCCGCCGCCTCCCTTGCACCAGGTCCCTTCGGACTCACACCGCTGCCTCTAACGGCCTCAACTGTTGCTGTTCCTTACAATACAAAATCTTTTTTTGTATCAATTTAATTTATTTGTCTAATAGCTAATAAATAAGTCATTAAATATGTAATTGAGAAAATGATTTGGTGACATTTAAATGCATAATTGATGTACCGATTCTCTTGCCAACAAAATTGCCTTTTATGGTAACTCAACCCACCGCGAAAAGAACGCAACTGTCGGCCACGGTGACGAATGACAAATGCTAGGACGGTTGAACTAGGACGGTTAGAACCGCATGTACCGCACTCTCGAAACCTAGGAGGCGCCGTTCATGTATCAATGCTTGTATCATAACGTCATTTTTCGATTGAAGAGTCAGGATGCCTTGAACATATGTTTTGTCGAAATACCACAGGGATCAGGCACGGACGTGTTTTTGGCTCAACGTTCGCTCTGCTGCTCGGAGTTTCCCACAAGGTAGGATTCGCTTTCCCGAAACCCGTTCGTTCCTTGAGCAGTGGGTGGCTGTGAATGAGGAATGCAATTCGACAAGGGGGTTGAGCATACGCTCGCTAGTGCTAGTGGACCACACCAGGAAGAGTACCCCTCGCGGGCGCGTCCGTCTATTCCTCTGCTTTGTTTTTCCTCTTTTTGGACGAGGCCTCCCTTTCTGCCTTGCCAGCTTTGGCTGCCTTTTCTGCCTTCCTCGCCTGCTTCCGCGCTTTGCGCTCGGCTTCCGTCTCGACTCCTTCCTAAGATCGGAGGATCAGAAATCATTCCGGTACTTGTTCCGCAATCAAAAGGGGAGCCACGCACCACGGTAACCGCACCATCTTCCACAGCAGCCACCACATCGCTCTTCCGCCGTTTATGTTTCTCGTCCGAACCCTCTTTCCCGTCCACCTCCATCGCGTCCACATCCGCATCATCGTCGACCGTAATCTCCGCCGCCGCCTTGTCCTTTTCCGCCTGCTTTGTCGCACGTCGCTCCTCCTTTGCGCGCTGCTTCTCCTCCTGCACGCACAAGGTCGCTTTCACGGCCGACAGGATCGGCTCGCGCTGCGTGCTGACCAGCCCCAATGCATTTGCAGCTGGACTTTAGGTGGACACAGCGGGATCAAGCTTGATCTGATGGGGTCCCGTGGCAAAGCGTCGCTGTCCGCCTCCAGAGCACGCAGGCGAGCTTCCAATCGAGCACGGTTTTCCAAACCAATTGAGGGTGCACTTGGCGTCGGCTTTTCATCTGCGTCCGTGAGCGCATCCACGCGCACGGAGAGCGCCGTCTTTGTTGCGACCATACGCGCCATCTGCCGTATAGATTGGCTTGGTCCTTCCAAACGCGATGGGAAACTGAACCCGCACCTTTCCTTTCAAACTTGGGTGGCGCTTGGCCGACAAGGGAGGCGTGGTATATTGATCCGTATTTTGGTGTGTCGTGTTTGGTCTTGAGGGCACGAAAAAGTGCCTTTTCGGCACCGAGTATTTGCACCGTACTCGCTGGATGCTTTGCTAAGTTCAGCAAAGATCCCGCGTGGGAGATTTAACCGCGCGCCGACTAGCTCGCCAACGATGGCGGTAAGGTTACGCGCGATCGCAACCATGCGATTACGCAAATACTCTGATAGTTGTGCGCGATATTCTGAGATGGAGATAACCTGATCACAGAGAGCATGGCATTGTGCGAGGTCTGATTCTGATATTTCGGTACCCATAGATATTTCTGTGGCCGCCTTGATTGCAGCTTCCAGTTCTTCTGGAAGGACCGCCGCGAAATCGGTCTTGATAGCGTATGAACTGAAGCCTGCGTCGCTGTGAGATGGAGCGAAGCGGAAGTAAGAACAATCCGGATACCCATCAGTTTCAAAACTTTGGCATATGCCAGGTTGTCTGATGAAATGCCAGCCGTACCATTCCCATCCACATCAACAAGCTGACTCTGGCTGAATCCAGCTCAAGGGAAAACCTTCACGCGCATCGCATAAATGTTTATTCCCTTGTCGAGATCATCGAGTAACGCGATGACTTGAATGACGATGGTGTCGACCTTATCCGGCGAGAGCTTTAATTTGAACCTAACCAAGTTCAGTTGTCGTTCGCCAGCATGCGATGGTATATGTACCTAGATAGCGAATGGCTGAGGCCGAGACTCATCGTCGCGAAGTCTTTCGGATCGAGGCCATTCAACAGAGCACCCAACTGGCTGCGAATTTCACGGAAGAGATCGAGGGTGTCGAGGTCCGTGATCACCTTTGACTCCCAGTTATTTATGGATTGGGCGCGCTGAACGGGACGACGTCAGGAGGTGAATACGATGAGACGAAGGAAAGCGCGCCAAGTCTTGGATCCACTATGACCAATTCCTCCTTGTTCTTGCCTTTTTCCACGATGACCTTGTTCAGGAACTCCTTGCGGCCCTTGCCAAGCTTCCCCTCCTGGATCGAAGTGATTTCCTCGACGGCGGTCGCAGTCGACGTGAATCGGTGTAAGGATTTCAATTTTAGCCTATACCGACGGGAAGAATCACGCCTCTCGGGTAATAAAAACCTGGCACCGCACAGCTCGATGGCCCTCTCAGGCGTATCGAATTCCTGGCACAGGTTCGGGACGGTGAGCTTTGCCGAGTCAGTTGACTTGAAGAGGGCAAAGCCCATTGCAGTCTCGTATAATACAAGCATGATGGGCAAGGCATGACCGCGTAAACTCGATGCGACTGAAAATGAAAGTCAGGGATGTGCGGCTCGGGTTCATAAACTGCAATGCCGGCGCCGGCAACCCTATTGCATCCGCTCCTGATCGTACACTTTCGTAACACTTCAAACAAACTGAATACAGCACTTAAACTAACACCCTCCAACCTGGCCTTCTACCGGACAACTTCAAGCTCGCCCTCCTCCCACTTGACCCCCTCCAGCTACAACAGGTCCCGAGGTGGCCCTCTCCAACTCCCTTGCATACAAACCCTTGACGAACTGCGCCTCAGCACGCTTCTCATCGCTGAATACCAAGCTCCCTCCATATGTCTTATTGAAAAAGGGAACCCAAGGGGGAAAGTCCAAGAGAAGGATTTCTTTCACCACCCGCTCTGCCGAATCCAATGCCCCGGCGACCCACGCATGGTGGTGACTGGCCACCTCACCCGCAAAGTGGAACCGGCCGTAAGAAGCTGGCTGCACGATACTAGGGAACAGGAGGCGGAATTGTCCTGGTTTGAAGAACGCGAATGCGCCCATCGTGTACGGGTTGTGATACCAATCGTAGGGATGGTAGTCCAGCGTATCGGCGCGAAGGACCCTCTCATCTACCCCATGAATCGTGGCAATGTCCGCATAGATCTGGTCCAGGAGTATCTTCTCCGACCACGGCGGGTCGCGGCCTGGGACAAGTTGCTGGGACCAGTCAGGGTTCTGAATGAGGGCACCGAAGCGGGAAGCGTCTTGCTGCCTGCGTGGAATGGTCCGCTCAGCATTATGCGGACGCAAAACGAGATGGCGCAAGGAAATCCACGCACCAATTATACGTGGCCATTAATACACCAGGGCCACTCTCGCCCAACCCATAGCTAGGGTATACCGCCACTCGGATCGGTCTGTCCGTATAGCTGGAGCCTCCGAACTGTTTTTGACCATTCTGCTCCCACCAGCGAGTCTTGAACTTGATCCCCACTTTGGTCGCCGGGCCGTAGGCGAGGGTGCGGATTGCCTGGCGTTGCCAATAACTCATAAACACATCTTCCGTGTTGATAGTGCGAAGGGCGGCAAACGAGGCGGTGGAAACCACATGGCAAAAGTATTCATCTCCCTGTCCCTCGACGCTCACCTTCATGAAGGGAAAACGTGGCCAAGGGGGTGTCCGATGGGGCAGATCGGGGAAAACGTCGGCTGGGTATACATAAACCTGTTCGACGGACGTGACGCGTTGACCGTATGACGGCTGGGTGCTCAAGTTGGCGAGAAACCCGTCGATCATAACCCTGCTGCCGCCTTCGAGGCACCACCACTTGACGCCGCCCGTGGCCTCCTGCGTGGGATCGTCAAATTCGAGACTCTCAAGGACGGTCTAGAAGTCAAATTGAGTGCAACGTCAGCCTGCCGTATGAGGATACACACTTCGGAGAAGGCCCGATCATAACCGCCAGTCCCGCCATCTCTGGTCTCCATCCACTGTACGACAGACAACGGATAGTTCGGATAGTTCGGGGCCTCTCGTGTCAGGTACGATCTGGTTGAAGCCCAGTCATACGTCATAAGATTTTGCCACCCTTGTTTGAAGTTCTTGATGAGGGGTTCTCGAAATGGGTCCAAGGCTTCGTTAATGCATGCTTGCAGCCCATAAACGGTCCTTCCCCACGGGTCCCTGTATACCTTATCCGTATATTGTTGTGGTATCTGCTGTCCGGTGAGCTGATGATGGATAGATGAGACGAACGGCAGCCCACATCATCAAGGAAGTGATTGCCTTGGGTTTTAGCGGCCGCCGCGGTGGTCTGGATTCCTATGCAACATCCGTCACCCAGGACCACCTCACACACATCCAGCACTCACCATTGAAAATCAGGAAGTTGTCGTCTTGTGAAAAGACATACGGGATCAAGTTTCGTGACACGCCAAGCTGCTTGAACAATTCGAACGTCCTCTTGTTCGCATTATTATTGGGAAACCGCATGGCGCCAACGTCATAATAGTCGTGCCTCCCCTGAGGATCATTCGGAGGTTTCGAGGCAAATTGATAGGTAAAGATCCGGCCACCGGGGCGCTCGCTCGCCTCGAAGATCTTATATGGGATGCTTAAGCTTTGCAAAAGCATCGCGGTGCGCAGGCCTGCCACGCCAGCGCCAATGATGGCCACTTTGTACCAAGGTGGGATTACTGGGAAGAGATTTATCGTCCCTTGGGGGCTTTTCAGTACGACGACGGTTGTCCAAGTCGACCACGCTTTTCCAGGAAGCTCCAGGTGGCGGCGGAAAGAGCGGTGGCGGGATCTGGGACGTATCAGCACCATGCACGTATCCTTGTGCACCAGACTGGGGCTGATCAGGACCCTGCGGGGAAGCTGCGATGTCATACTGAGGGAGGGTCTGTAGGAATTTGCCGTCATCGACTTGGATCGGCGGGTTCTTGGAGTCGAGGTCGTCAAGGGCCTCGTTGACAACGGACTGGGCGATCTTGATGCGTACGTCTGAACCGTCCTGCCATGGCAGATGTGGCGGTGAGATGATGTCGGGGTGACATTGCACAAGTGCTTTATATACGTGTCAGGCGATATCATGAGAAAACCTAGAGGCCCTGATATCCTCACATGATGAATCGAATTCAGTTTTTGACCCCGAATTTTCGGCGCACACGCCGCCTGACGCGCTGATAGTGGTCATCGACACGATCGACGTCGTGAGCCAAAGGAGAGGCGCAACCTGCGAAAGGCCCAGACTCGGATATAAAGGACCTCAGAAAGGAAAGCCAGGAAGTTCAAAAGGAGGCTGACAATGTCGTGGAAGGAATGACTCGGAAATATATCCCATGAGACGGCCAAAGAAGTGGGGGACAATGCGCCAAGGCTGCACCTTTGCTGTGGTTGGCTTCATGGGGCGTATCGGTCGGAAATGGATGGCCAAAGCTTGTTCCAACAAGGCATTCCCTATACGCCGAAATATGTAGGCTTGCCGCAGCAATTGTTGCGCCGGGTGACAGACGTGTGTCTGGGCTCGGAAATCTGGGACTGCGGCGGTGACGTCGGACTGAGGTCGGAATGAGGCGCCAACCTCGGTGCTCCAAAACAAAGCATCTCTTTACGCCCGCGATGTAGACTTGCCTTGCCGAGTGATTCACATCCCACGAATGTTAATCACAAGCAAGCCATGCTGAAAGAAGTCGCCATCATCGCCATTGTCCCATCGTGACCACACGAGCTCTCTACTTCCGAACTTTTGTTCTTCACAAAAACCAAGCACTTCCGTCAACAGTATGCTCCCGGATCCGTTTCCCTCAAAATTTAATCCACAGCTCCAATAGCTTCCCCAAACCATACCACTTTTGCGGGTGCATCCTTAGAGGTATCATTTGAAGTTCACTCCTATTGGCACTTCGCTTTGATGCCAACGTCGAAGATCGAAGGTCCGTGCAGGCATTTATGGTAGCTATTGAAGTCACAAGGACGCGCGACATCACAACCCTTTACGCCAGGACTGAAGATTGACGCCGCCGTCCATTTCTCTCCGAGTCAGGTCCAGCTGATATTACTGGCGAACCCCCCTGGGTTTTCCATCAAATTGAGCACAAACCAGGGCGGCTAGGCTCTCAAGGCTGCTGTCTTCTTCATCAGGGACCCCGCCAAATACACTGACTTGATCCACACCACAAGGAAAACATTCAGATTATCTTGCAAAGTCCCGACATGTTCAGAATGCTTTCTCCTTTTGATGTCAGAAACTCGGTCACTTGCTCATTCGGCTGAATTTTTTTCCAGAGTTGACTTACCAATTCATGATGACGTTCGATTACTCCGCTCAGCAATTGTCTTTGGTCTCTCTGATTGTGAGATGGTGGTTTAGCTTGGCTCGCATTAGAAGCTGTGCTAATCGCAACTATACCGTTACATGACGCTGAGTGTGAAACATGCCAGAACAGCAAACGTGTTTCTCAATGGCGTCTCGGCACCTCATCCTCATCAAGAACCCAGGGATCCGTCCATCGGCAGGCCAGATCGTTTAGGCCCACCTGCGACCGAAATTTGACTGTTACTGCATTCCAAGTCGGTGCGATCATCAGCGTTATCATCATCGAGACCTGGGAGTGCAGAACGCGGGTATTGTTACGATGAAATAATATACCTCCAAATGGTGGGTGACAGTGCAAGGGTGGCCATGCTACCGCGCCCGAAACGAACACCTCATTCTCCCTTGCCCAATCCTTAGACCACAGATAATACACAATGTATCCCGGCACAGGCAGAACTCTTTCTGCAGCTTGCCGGCCACAGATTTAGATTGTGACAGAACTAGGATGTCTATTCTTGGGGAAGAACAGACTTGTCAGTTGAACGTCTTGCCCCCCCCCCCCCCCCCCCCCGACCTTCGCGTCTGCTCCCACGTGCTCCTCTTGAAATGTTCTGCCGCATCGCTAAAGCTAAACTAAATTTCCGGTGCTCGGGGGAAAAAGGGTACCCAAAAAATTGAAGTATTTTGCCATCAGATAAACAAGGGGCTGTAAATAATACAATGATGAATCCGAGGCTCAAGCTCAAAGATGGAGGACGGTATTTTGAGACTAGCTTGGAAGAGAGAGGAGTGGATCAATTGGGCGTCGTGCCACACACGTCGCGCATTGCCAGCGCGGCCCGTGCAAACGCCCATGTGCCCGCGCCGTGACGTTATGAGGAAGGCTACTCGGTGAACTTCCCTCCCATGCACCACTTGCCGTGAACAGCTTATCCCAGCTAAAGTTGGTTTTGCTGCTCAAAGCGGTGAATGCGTCAGCCTCAAGCAAGGTTGACAGCAGGACGAGGACTGGGAGGATATGACTCAAGCTGATTACGGGATACCTGTTACCTGGACCTTCTGCGGTTGATCTCCGCGGGCGCGGGTCTGTCTTTCAGCGCTCCGAGTCGCCCCAACAACTCGAAATTTTTCGCATAAAACATCCGTCCTAATGTCATGGGATGGGATTCATTTTTACCCAGCCCGTGGCAATGGCCATGTCTGTTCAATTCTCAGCAACCACCGAAGCTTTTGCTCTGATCCTGGTACTAATTTCCGTGTATCGGTGGGCCTCGAAAAGGACACACCTCCCGTTACCTCCAGGACCAAAGGGATGGCCCCTTCTCGGAAACTTGCTCGATATACCTACGGCCAACATCGTCGAGACCTACACTAACTGGGCCCGGAAATATGGTCAGTGATCATCCATTCTATCGTTCGATTGGGACAGATTATCGAGACTTATTCAAGGCAGGATTGTATATGCTGATGCGGCAGGCCAGTCGTTGATCCTTCTGAATGACACAGAGGTCGCAAATGAGATGCTTTATAAGAAAGGCGCCACCTATTCAGACCGGCCAGTCTTCAATATGTCTGGTGAACTAGCTGGCTTCGGACAGTGGACCGCACATTTGATGTACGGCCCACGACTAAAGGAATCGCGCAAGTATATGTACCGTACAATCGGGACACGAGAGTCCCTTGAAAAGCATGGTACACTTTTCAATTCCGAAGCTCGAAAGCTCTTGAAAGCGGCGCTACGTGATCCTGACAACATACACCAACACGTCCGCCGGTACTTGCTGGACTTTTACATGTCTCTGAGATTGGGCATTCAACGCTGCTTAGCTTCGCAGGTGCGATCATCGTCCGCATCACCTATGGCTACGAAGCGCAAGAGCAAAGGGATCCTATCATTACACTTGCAGAATCTACCGTAGCTCGTTTCTCGCAATTCGTTCAACCAGGAGCATATCTAGTTGATAAAATTCCAATCTGTAGGGGATAATCATGTCCCCGACAGTAGCTGGAATCTCACCCATGTTCACCGGCAGTGAAATACGTTCCTGCATGGTTTCCAGGAGCGGGTTTTAAAAATGAAGCTTCCGAAGCCAAGAGGTACTTGATGAACCTTGTGGACATTCCGTTCCAATTCATATTGCATGAGACGGTATTTCGAAATTTCTGATGACCAAACCAGAGCTGATCCGCTATCTGCAGGCGAAAGGGACTGCACCATCTTGTTTTGTCACCGAGAATATTATGACAGAGGTCGACCAGGAGAACTTGAAGTGGACTGCTTCCTCTTTGTTTGCTGGTGCGCGACTCCGTCCTTCCTTGCTACCAATGGATCGTCATCAATCCTTGGTACCTAGGTGGCGCAGATACCGTGAGTGTGTGTATCTAAACGAGGAGTGGATCTTCTTCCCGAGATCTGCACAGACGGTTTCGGTGTTATCCACCTTCTATCTCGTCATGACGCTCTTCCCAGACGTCCAGCGCAAGGCCCAGGAAGAAATTGACCGCATCGTTGGGAACGCTCGGCTTCCCGAACTCGTCGACCGCGATAACTTACCCTACGTCAACGCTCTCCACAGTGAGATCTATCGTTGGCGCCCTGTCGTACCGCTCGGTTCGTAACAAGATGGAATCCGTCGTGATGAAAAAATAATCTTGATGCAGGGGTACCTCACAAGACGACAACGGCTGACACGCACAGAGGATATCACATTCCGAAAGGGTCGATCATTATTCCGAACATATGGTGAGCTCTGAGGGCCGCCTGACTTGTCAAGAAGGCTGACGGTCCCAGGCAGATGCTTCACGACCCTGTAGTATATTCCGAACCGGAACTCTTTTCCCCAGAGCGCTTTCTGGAAACAAGCGATAGCCCCGCGGAACCAAATCCGCGTGCATGTTTTTTTGGTTTTGGGCGACGGTAAGCCTTCACCACCCTGCATAACGCGAGTTGCCATATGTTATGTCCGTGAAGTATCTGCCCAGGTATGTCCGTGTGACTTGGATCGTCATTGTTTTCCAACTACCATCCGTCTCGTAGGTTCCCAATTTGCCGACGCGACGGTGTGGCTCGCTATAACCACAGCATTGGCCGTCTTCCATGTATCAAAGGTTGTCGAGGAGGGGGTCGAGGTAACTCCGGAGGTTAGATACACAGATACCTTTATCAGGTAGATATATATCTCCCCTTTTAACACACCTAGGATTAATGTGCGCACCTCAGTCACCCGGTGGAATTCAAGTGTAGCATCAAGCCTCGGTCCGCTCGGGCGAAGGCGCTTATCCTCCAGTCTTGATGCCGGCTGCGCAATAATATTGTCCAAGAGGATCGTGTTAGAATGCCATGTAATCCCGATCATATGTGACAAGTTGTCCAGGAATTCCAGTCTTGAAGTAACGTAGTTGGGCGTGTCACGTTGAGTATGAATTGGAATGGCTGAATTTAGGGCGTGGGGAGGCACGAAGCTTGACATTCTCGGTCGACCTCTTTTCTTTTTCTTTTTTTTTTTTTTCGAATCCAGGTTTTTATTCCGCGGCGCACACGACGTGGTGCCGAGGTGGTCACGTGAAATGTGTTATCACACAACGGGCAGGGAGGGATAAGTCAAGTCTGCTTATAGTCAACTCAGTGGACAATAAAAGTAAAATATTCCAAGTGCTGAGTAGTAGGCTCTGTTGCAGCCACAAATTATATTACATAAGTAATGACTTGAGTAGAGCACAAAAAATGTGACAAGAAAGGTTAAATATGGATACTCTACTCATTCCAGCACAATATTTACCCTAGCCTGGCTAAAAGTTGTGCTGGAATGAGTAGACTGTCCTTATTTAACCTTTTTTGTCACATTTTTTGTGCTCTACTAAAGTCATTACTTATGTAATATAATTTGTGGCCACAACAGAGCCTACTCAGCACTTGGAATATTTTACTTTTATTGTCCACTGAGTGGAATATAAGCAGACTCAACTTATCCCTTCCTGCCTGTCATGTATGGACAAACATTGGGTTTAGGGCAGGTTTGGCAGCAATAGAATATAGTGTGGGGTGGTTGTTTGTGGTATCTTTTATCTGTCATTGTTCCCTCCTGGGTCCCACATTGCTCTTGGTTTAGTGAATGCTCCTTTTTCCATCAGGTCAGGAAAAAACAAGAAGGCAATATAGCATGAGTTAGTGTTGAGATAAAGAGTAGCTGAAGTGTTGGCGTGTTGGCCCAAACTGTCCAGGGCAGCCCACAGGCCTGGACCATATAAGTGTTTCAGCTCAGTTGCAGCAACGCTGTATGATAGCAAAAATTGATAGTGTGATCTAAGACAATCGGTAGCTAGCACATAGTGATTGTGAAAACAATTTGATAGTTACTGCAGACAAAATAATTAGGGACACTCTCAGGTACTTAAGAGCGTTGTACATACAGTAGATACTTCAGTTTCATCTCACAGAAACTGAAGTAAGTACTTACTATCTCACAATCTTATCAGTAGCTGATTACACATTGTAGTATCATTTTTATTAGGTAAATATGACACTAGCAGTTTCATCTCACAGAAACTGAATATCATTTTTATTAGATCTATTATGATCTAATCTACCTTATCACTGCAGGATTCAACAGGTTATGGGCCCTGCCCACTAGTAAATTCCCAAGACAGAAATCCACATACAAGCTCACACAGTCTATTGACACATTCTCTCTCCTTCACGGGCCATTGTTCATCAGAACAACACCCCACACTTTTGGTACTTGGACCAAAATTTTGACCCACACGTCAGGGGTACTGATTGGATTTCTAACATCTGGCATGCATATTTGCTCCACTTGCCCAGATTGGTTTTATCACCTCATTTACCTAATCGAATCACATGGCACCCTCAATTTTTATGTTCCCGCCTGGAGTCACAATGGAGATCTTCAATGGATCCAATTGGTCCACTTGGTCTTTGCACATACTCACTGTTTGCCGAATGAACAGATTTGGGCATCATATCACAGATTCACTGCCATCCCCTCCAGACACAGTTTGGGACTTGGAGGAGCAGGTCCTCCTTGGAGTTTTCGAAGTCTATGTGCAGAAAGACATCTTGCTGGCAGTTTCCAATGATACTCAGTTCAAATTGTGCAAAGACAAATGGGAGGAACTAAAGTGCGCATATGGAGGTGTGGGGTCTATGTCCACCTTCAATAGCTGGGTCTCCCTGATGGGCATGGCCCTGGATGATGCAACTCCAATGCTTCCGCAATTACAGAAACTTAATGACGTGCAGAACACTCTCCAAAACAATGATATGAAGATTTCTGATCTTCAATTTAGCTTCATTCTGATCAAAGCATTACCCGAACGCTTACTCGGCTGTTGCCTTGACTATTCTCATGGCTGGCACTCTGAAAGATCTTTCCCCACAAATGATCCAGGAACAGATCCTCAATGAGGAAGGTCGCCGGGCCAGCCCCTCCACATCCCTCAATAAAGTCACTCCAGTAAAGAAGGACAAAGACAAGTCCAAAATAAAGTGTTACTATTGTCAGAAACTCAGGACACAAGTCACCGGAGTGCAGGAAGAAAAAGAAGGATGAGGAGGAGAAGGCGAAGAAAGGACAGGGGGCTGCAGGAGGTGCTCAGACGTCCAAAGTCAATGCACACATAGTGGAGACTACTGCCACTATTACCGAAGTATCAGATGATGATAATGAAATATGTGTTTCTCTCTACAGAGCACAAGAAGGGGGACTTATTTGAAGTGCATGTGAGAGGTTCTTGAGAACAGAGAAGACCGCTGATACATTTTCAGGCAATAAGAGGCTACTTTATATGTTTTTTACAAGTATGTTACTTAAGGAATGAATAGGAGTAAATGGTTTTTAGGAGCTTTTGAAGTCAGGAACAGAAGTAAGATCTGAATGAAAAACATATAGTGAAAGAACTTCAGACTTCAATGGAAATAACACATTGCCTGTCTGTGTGGCTTTTGCACTTGTTCCAGTTTTGGTGTGTGTGCAATTGAGTTGCATATTTGCATTTTTCTTGGATATGGGGGTTGTGGAGCTGGCATGGGATTGACTGAATGTTCTTGCTTGGACATTTTGATTTTGATCTGGATTGAACTATACTGGAAAAAGGAGCAAAAAAAAAAAAGTATTTTCCCCTAATGGGAGTGGAAAAATTGTGGGTCAAAAATGATCCCAGGGACATACCATATCGCACTTTTGTGCTCCTCCACATGTGCCCCTGGCAGCCCAAAACTGCCACTCCCCCTCAAGTGCGAAGCCTGAGAGAGGAGATATGAAAACCTATCTTCTACTTAGGAAGTGGTTTGGTCATCATGTCTGCCACCATGTCTTCTGTGGCACAATATGAGACCTTGAGTGTGCCTTTGGCAATAGTGCCAAGGCTCCAAAGTGCCTTAAATAAGATCAATGGTCATGTCTATAAATGCATCCTACCAATGCAGATATGCTTGAGTCAAGCAAGCAATACTCATGGAGGGGAAGGAGTGTTAGATCCTTCTGGAGTATGGCAACAAGATGAGAGGGGCTCTGCAGATGGGGTAGGAGTCAACTGTTTGGGATTGGCAAACTAAGTTGAGCTTAAGGCTCAACTGCTACAGACTGTGTTACAATATTTTCCTTTTTACATTTACTTCTTACCTTTTGCTATGGACTGCTTCCTTTGTACGTCCCTTTACTTACTGGTCTCGTGATCTCTTACATCTTGTGATCCCTTCTGTGTTATCATGTGATCCATACACGTCCAGGTAACACTGGATTGCTGTTACTTTCCCTTTGTTTGGTTCTCTTTCATTTTATACTTACTTCACAAGTTCGACTGTGCAATGCTGTGCACTTACTGTGCAGCACAGTCACTTGGTTCTGACTCATTCGTGGCCTCATTTCTATGACTCCTACTTATTATGACTCCTACTATACTAGTAGCACAGTCAAAGTGCAGCTATTGCTGTGCTTCTCCTGTATATATAAGCTCAGTACTTTGTGACCAAAGCCCTAAGCTTGGTCTCTTGTAGAATCCAACCTACTCTTGTCCAACATATTTGCCTACAACCCACACAACTCCTAATCCTCAAACCACATCCACCTCTACATTTCATCAACTCTTCACACTCACACACCATCCACCATCTACTCTTCACCTCTCCCTTCCTCCCCTAAGAGTCTCTCTTCACTCTACTGAGAAGAGCTCTCCTCCTTCAAGACATACCTTCCTCTCTCTGCATGTTCAAGGTCTATGACAGACTTGAACACATATAGCTAGAGGAACCAGCCCTAGTCTATCCCATTACAAACTTACCCTAGCTTCTCAACAGACTGAGTCATACCAGGAAGGGTCTATTGGCCATAACCTGTTTAGCATGAGACACTTCAACCGCTGCAAGGATCCTTACTCTTTACAATGGGAACCAGCCTGTTTCTCGAACACACTTTACTATCAACTCAACTTCAGGCTTGAGAACTGACACAGCTCATTACCGTGACATCAGACCAAGCTTAACATTTCACAACAGCTTCTACATCTGAAATACCTGTCATCCCCAAACCCTCTATCGCACCTGCTTCCTCATCCAACCCTCTTGAACACCAAAACGTCACTCAATGAAACCAAGACAACCTACCTGAACAAATCACTGGTCCAGCCTTTTGGCACAATGTCCCACCAGAAGTAGGATACTACCTTTGCATCGAAAACCTTTATCACCCTATTGAATTTATCAATGGACATTGGTATAAACTTGATAGATGAGAAGTTGGCCTCCCACATTGCCTCCCCATCCATTTGCGCAGCTCTTGCCCACATCTGCTGCCGACACCTGCAGTGGAGATGACCCCACCACCGCTGCTGCAAGACAACAGATCCCACCCCCGTGCAAGCCGCCCCATGCATCCTCTTTCTCGAGTCCTCACCACCTACATCTCTATCTACGAACTCATGCTCACCACCTACGCCTTCGCTCCTCGTCCATGCCTGCTTCCACCATTTGCAATGGAGATGACCATGCCACCACCGCCACAAGACAACACCACTGCCACACAGCCACCATCTCATCACTGCCACCCTCGTCTCCATTCGCCTCCATTTCCCATCACCCTCGCCTCTTCCATCATCACCATCGCCAATTGCCGCCTTCGCGTCTTCCGCACCTACAAGCAGCCACAAGTGCCACCTCAATTCAGACGTGAAAGGCTCAAAACACTCGCATTCAGATGCTTGACCGAGGACGGTCAAAGTTTCAAGCCCCCAGGAGGTGTAAGGAAGATTATGGCTGGCCTCAAAATCATGTGCGACAACGCAACACAACACGACATGAGACTGACACCTCAGCTCCCTTTCATCCCTTGCCACCTCCCTCTCATTCCAGGCAGTCCACCAACTGCACACCACAAGCCATCCATCTTGCATGTGACATCAAGACCTCAATCACATCGCCCAGCCCTCGCCACTGACCATGTGCGCATGCATGCCTCAGCACACTAGATGCATTTGCATCTCAAGCCTTTCACAACTGCCTTGACTGTCTCGACCAGTCTGGATTCTCTTTCATGCATTTCATCTCTAGTACCTTCTCTCCTGTATATAAACTTTTTAGCTACTCAGTTCAAAAAGATCCCCTTTTGCCTGCTCTTCCCTCTGTCTGCCTCAAGAAGCCATCTTCGTGTCCACGTCTGCGCTCAGCATTCCAGCTGGGACTGCTCCCCTCCCCTCTCTCCTCTCCTCTTACCTTGGACCAGTCAGCCTTATGATCTCACTCGCGCATCCCTGGACTCGCTACACTGTCTCAACCAGTCTTGATTCACTTTCATGCCTTTCATCTCTAGTACCTCTCTCCTGTATATAAAAACACCCTAGCTACTCTGTAGTAGAAAGAGTTCAGAATAGGACCCCTCTTTGCAACCCACTCCTCTCTGTCTGTGAAAAACAAGAAGGATGGTCAGAATCGAGAGGTGAGAGGGGTGATGAGTGGCTGGCAGCGACTCCAATTGCACTGGAAACAATGTTGCACACCACAACACTTGAGTCAAAAACACTATGGGGCTGCCTCAAGACAGCCCATGTTACAAACCAAGGCCAGGTCCTGGCTGTAGATGGTCCTATTTCACTCAAGAGAGACCTCTCTCATTTTGCATTACCAACTCCCTTCTGTTTTCTGGGCTATCCCTCCTGCAGTGCAAGATATCACTATTGCAAAGGCACTATAACATGACCAGGCACCCATTTCCTAATTGGGTAATCATCGCGTGGCAGCCACATGGTCACCCACCCACCAGAAACCCGAAACAGCGGCACAAACTCTTAGAAACTGTTGCATAACTCATCTGATGTTATCAAGGCTCCAATGACATCATGGCTGACTGAGCGACTCCACAGTAACCTCATAGGCTCACTAAGTGCTCCACAGTGACATCATAATGATGTCATCGCTCCACAATGATCAGTAATGCGCTCAGTAAGCCTGAAACTTGACACAAGCAAGTTTAGGCCTCTGTAGTCCTATTGGATGGTACCAAAGAGTCTAGAATAGTCCCAGTTCTTTGTAATCGACCCTGTACACTGTATATAAGCCCCAATGAAGTATGGCAGTCGTCAGACTGTCCATTTGTGATACTCTCATCCTCCTGGGTACTCCCCTGCGACCACTCAGTTTAAAGTCTACTCTCGTCTTCAAGGTACTCTTCAACGACCGCCTTGTTTAAAGCCCCCTCGTTACACTG
This sequence comes from Russula earlei, assembly GCA_025769875.1. Lineage (NCBI taxonomy): Eukaryota > Fungi > Basidiomycota > Agaricomycetes > Russulales > Russulaceae > Russula > Russula earlei. The sequence goes on from JAGFNK010000313.1 coordinate 22,997, forward strand.
GCCTCTAGTCTTTGCCTTTGTCTCTTGCAACACCTACCAGTCCCCATCTGGTACCTCCTCGTCGTTTGGCTCGTCCTCCTGTTCAATGCTGCCTTCACTGCATACCATCTGTTCCGACCCTTGCCCACCTGCTCCTGAGTCCTTAGTGATCAGCAGTACATGTCTTGACAGCCCATGGGTACAACATGAGGGAAAAATAATAGATATAGACCATGATTTTGAGTTGTAATTCATCTAATACACATGTGGAGGTGGCTTGAGTCCAGCTCCACCAATTCTCATGAAAACAATGGGGCTGCCTAGCCCTCATTCAGGCGATTCAGGGACAATAAATTTCATATGACTTGAAGCTGTTTTGAGGGAGATATTCATCCTGCATGTTTGAGGGGGTTTCTGCGCTGATTTGGGTGGAATTCAAGCTCTGCCAAGTGCACTGAAAACAGCAATAAATTAAACAAGGGTCATGCCATCTGTGAGTATTGGTGGATAAACTGTTGATAGAAGTTGCAGAATCCCAAAAATGCTTGTACTTCAGTAATGTTGGTCAGAGTAGGCCATTTTGTAATGCCTACTAACTTGTCTTGGTGTTAGGATTCTCTTGTTCTCCAACTGTCACCTTTTTCGCTGACTCATCTGTGATTACTCATATATCCGCTGATTGATCTGGCTTAGTGATTGCTTACCGATTGCTTACTGATTGCTTACTGATTGCTTACTGATTGCTTACTGATTGCTTACTGATTGCTTACCGATTGCTTACTGATTCATGACAGATACTAGGAAAGAATGACTCACGCGTGAGTCATTTCTAACATTCTTGAATTGTGCTTTCTGTATTTGGATACTACTGGTTCTCAGCTATGGCACCCCGAGTTTCGTATGAATCGGATCAGCAGTTATCAAGATATGGTATAAATAGTCTGTGATACCAAGAAGTCGAGCCTTATGCTTGACTTACACTTTAACAAGACAATCATCTTGTCTATCGATCTAAACAAAATTGTAGTGCAGACTCTAACTGAAAGAGGCCCCTCTCTTTTCTACATTCAATCTTCCTGAGATAATATCAAAGGGTTTGAAGTCTAGTGCTTGAACTATATCAAGCAACTCTTTCACTAAAGAGTCGGTACTAAGATCTGACGGATCTTAACACTTGGTCCATGGATATTTGTCCTTGGGAGATGTTGATGTCTAGGTAACTAATAGAGGTTTGTTGAAAAGCACACTCCTCTGGTTTCAAATACAAGTTGTGGTCTTGGAGTGTCTTTAAGACCTTATGTGTCCAATCATCAAGCTCGTTTAGGGTTTGTGCCATGATTAATATATCATCTAGATAGACAACCACTCATTCAGTGGAAATGTATTCTGCTACGATGGTGGAAAGTGGCTGGGGCATTGCAGAGGCCAAATGTCATTATCAGGGCTTCAAAAAGTCCTAAAGGTGTCTTGAATGCTGCAAGGTGTTCATCACCCTTTATTAGGCGGATGTTGTTGTATCCCCATTGTAGGTCGAACTTGGTAAAGTATTGGGCTCCTTGGAGTTTGTCGATTAATTCAGGAATCAGTGGTAGTAGATATGCATCCTTGATAGTTGCTGCGTTCAGGGCTCTTTAGTCTTGTACTGGTCATAGACTTCCTCCTTTCTTTTCTACAAAGAAGAATGGGCTGGCAATAGCTGCTTTTGATGGTCGGATAGTGCCTCTCTTCAAGTGCTCATCTAGATATTCTTTCAGGGCTTGCAATTCTTTGGGAGTAAGTCAATAGATGCCAGAATCATGTCGAGCAATCCCTGGTTTCAGATGGATTGCATGGTCCCATGGTTGGTGAGCAGGAAGGCATTGGGAAGCTTGTTCATTGAAAACCTTTCACCATTTCAAGAATTGGGCAGGAATAAGTTCTTCTAGTGTCATTAGGGGTGTTTCCAAGTGTGCTAGCTTGGTAGCTGTGGTTGACTTGGTCCTTATGTTGATTGTTATTGGTCTAAATGCATCATGGATTTGTTCATCAACACATGGGTCCAATAATATTTCAGTATCTGGGCAGATTAGTGCAGCAACATTTGTGAACTCAGGTTCTTCCTCTTTAGGAAATGTAAGCACTTGTATTTGGTAATTCTGTGTTGCAGATGCAGATGCAATAGTTATACTTGGGTTCATGGTAAGGCAGGTTTGGGGGCAGTTCCTCAGTGTGATTGTATCCTTTGCCCAATCAATATCTGGGTTGTGATGTTGTAGCCAGTCTGTTCCTAGGATGATGTGATGATCTCCAATGTTAGTGACAAGGAATTCTGCTTGTTCATCATGAGTAGTGCCTGTGTGTGCTTGAATTCCGAAGTCTTTGGATGGTGCTAAAATGTATTAGTCCATTGGCATTTTGAGTTCCATCCACATTTTGTGCTGGCAAGGGTTTAGTTATAGTATGGAGGTGCAGATGGTGTCTTTGTGCAAATCACTCATGGATTATCATTCCTTCTGCCCCACTGTCCAGTAGGGCTCTTGCACCAATTTCTTTGCCACTTGTCTTCCCCACAAGAGTAACATTTAAGGCAATGGATGGGGAGTGAATATTCTTGGTAAAAACTTTGGGGTAATTGATTTTTCTTTGTATCATACTGATTTGGACCATGTCCCTTCTTGGTGTGGAAGGGGCCCAATTAAAAATCGAGAGGAGCAGATCTTGGGCAGAGGATCAAGTCTGCAAGTGTTTCCCTCCAAGTTGTCAAAGATGCAACAGGAACAGGTTCTTCTTGTGCAGGTTCGATGTTTTCATCCTGGATAGTAGTAGCTCTGACTGTTTGGGGACGGGAACCTTGTCTTTGACATCCTTGGGCTGCTTTGTTTGCTCTACATTGGTTTACCATATGGTTCTTCTTTCCACAGTAATAACAGAGGTTATTCTTGCATCAAAACTCTTTCTCTGCATCTGTGAGGGGTTTCCTTTCACTTCAGGATTCCCAGGGTCATTAGTTAGGTTCTCCTTGGTACAAGTTAATTTCTAGTGGATTTTCTGGTCCTTGAGTGTTTAATCCTCAGGCATGCACAGAGCATCCTCCTTGAAAGGCCATGGAATTGTACAGGTGGAATAGGTTGTCAAATTCTCTTGCTGCTTTGACAAGAGCTGCAAGTGTAGTTGGTGCCAGTGTGATTCCCAATATCTTCTGATGTAGGGCTGGGTCAATGTTCCTCCTGAATGCATACATCTTCATTTTCTTGTCGGTGGTAGCTCATGATGTGTGGTGTGACCATTTCTGATACCATTCATTAAATGGTAGTTTTTCCTGATAATAGGTGTGCATGGTGTTAGCAGAGGCCAACTCTGCTTCTGCAGGGATAAAATGGTTGACAAAGGCTTTCTTGAAGTCGTCCCATGATCCATAGTCTGCTATTGTATGAGCCATAGCTTTAGTGGTCTGTTCTCTAGCCCATGCTCTGGCAGGTGTTCCTACTTTAAAGTGGGTTAGTGCAGCAGCAACCTTCTTGCTTTCATCTGTAAAGGAGTCACCATTGATATAGTAATAATTGGCTAAGGCTGCCCAAAAGGCTTCTGCATTATCAGCCTTTCCATCAAAGGGTTCTGGTGCAGTTCCAACAAGGTGTGGATTGTTTGACATGGTGGGATTCTGAGTTGTTGCGGTTGTAACAATAGGTGGGGCTGAGCCTTGTAATTGGATTCTAATTGGAGTGAGTGCTTGAGGGATTGTTTGTGGTGCATTGCTAACTGCTTGAGGAGTAGGTTGTTGAGTATTATGTTGGGTGGAGGGTCCTGGAGTAGCGCTTCAAGTACTTGGTGCAGTTCCTAGGATGGCAGTAACTTCTTGAGTTGTTCTGGCAGTAAAATTGACCTCTCGGTTGTTGTAGTAAACCCAATGTCTTCTAGAATGGCTCCACTTGACTGGTTTGTCTAGGAAGAGACCTGTATAGTTATAGGGATTGAATTCTGGAATGTTCTCTGCTCCTGGGGCTGCTGCTTTAAGTTGAGCAGTGGTAACTTCATCGTTGTCGTCTTTGTATAACCAAGTCTCTGAAAGATTCCCATGATTGATAATAGATGCACCCGCAAATTTTCCTCAGTAACGGTGGTCTTGGAGGTCATAGCTGAGGTTTTCAAATAAAAGTGGAGTTAGATTTTCTTTGTTGTTGGTAATGTCTCTTCTAGTGCTCATAAGTTTAGACGATGGTTATAGTCCAATGACCATTGTTCCAAGGATATGCAATGGTGTAGGCTGGTTTCAGTCAAATGGTGTCGGGTCTTCCTTGGTGTTTTCTTAAGTGGATTCGGGAGTATTCTTTGGTGATGCTACTTTGGATTAAGACTACTTGGGTCTTCCACAAGTATCCTTCAAATTCTGCTGGTGAGATAGCAAAATCGTTTATTTCTCTGGTGAGATGTTGATACACTACAAAGTGTGTTGTTCTTAAATGCCAAGCCTGCATACAATAGTTCTTGAATTCAAGTAGTTCCCTCTTTGATTGTGTAGGTAGGTTTAGGGCTAAGAAAGATTGTTCTGGTAGATAGGAATGTAGTTCAGTATTTCTAATGTCAATACTGTCAGGCAATTCGACAAAAGGTGATGTAAAGGGTTGGGGAGGTATAACAGGTGTAGGAATACAACTGGTAAACAAGGGTATATAGGCATCGTGGGGAGTAGGAGGCAATGGTCTTTCAACAAGGAATCCTCTTGCATTGGGGACTGTTTCTCTAGAGGGAGCTCATTGAGACGATGCACATCTTCTGTGTTGAGGAGCCAGAATTACTGAAATGGGAGGTGGTAATCGCCTGGTGTCCACAAGGTAATTCTATCAGGAGTAGGAGGTGTATCTTGTCGATAGTTGCATGTGCAATACTCTGTTTTGCAGTTACACCTTGTTGTTCATGGGTTTGACTCAGTGTTGTTACCAAGTGGTTTGGGGTCCGGAAGATGCCAGAACACCTGAACTATGGACTGCACAGTTTGCATCATGTGTGCGCCAGATCTTGATCATTTATGTTCGTTGATATCGCATTCGGAACGCGTTGATCGTATCTATCTGAAGATGTATTGAAGAAGCAATGAGTAGCATTGCTTCTGTTCCAGATGTTCCTGTACTGCCACGTACGTCGCTTCCTTGATTAGGAAAGTACTTATGACACCAAGATTGCTACTAGGGAAGCACTTAATGCTTCCAGCACTGAGATCGTTTACATAGAAGCAACCTCACTTCTATGAGCCGCGTTTTGCTTCTATAGCACTGACCAGTACTACAGTAGCACAAACCTTATCCCTGTAGGGCTATATAAGGCCCCCAGTTGTAACAGTTGAGCCCTAAGCTCGACTTAGTTTGCCAATCCCAAACAGTTGACTCCTACCCTGTCTGCAGAGCCCCTCTCATCTTGTTGCCATACTCCAGAAGGATCTAACACTCCTTCCTTTCCACGAGTATTGCTTGCTTGACTCAAGCATATCTGCATTGGTAGGATGCATTCATAGATGCAACCATTGATCTTATTTAAGGCACTTTGGAGCCTTAACAAGTGTCTTCTGTACTGGCAGACCAACATTCTTGGCTGACTGGGATGGTGGTTTGAATTGGCAAGAGGGGTCAAGGGACAAGACTTGAGGCTTTGAGGATTTCTGGGACTGAGCAGTATGCAGGAGGACCAGTATATGAGGTGTCTGGGCTGGTGATTGCCCAAGGTTGGTTGTAATCTGCGTCATATAACCAAGAGTTAGTTTCCCAATCAAAGGTGTTGTGTATTCCTGGTACAATAGCAAGTTGGACATAAGATTGGTTTTCTCTTTGTATTCTGTTGAGGCGTAGGTGGTAGAACTGAACAGTGAGGCGATAGTAACTGATATATGTCCAGGCTAGGTAAAACAGGTGATACCCTGTCCTTAAAGAATTTACAATGAGATGGTGATGTGGTTGGATGATCCTGGTCCAAAGGTTCAATTCACTGGAGCATAGGGACTGGTAATTGACCAGTTGTCCTTGGATGTTTTTTGCTTGAGCAAGTTTCCAATACAATAGTTGTTGACATGCTGGTGGCAGGAGTCAACTAAGGGTTTCAAGATATAATGCATGTTTATTGTGGCTTAGGAGTTGTCCAAATGGTAAGACTTCAAGGAATCCTTTGACAACCAGGTGAGGGAAGTCTTTGTGGGGTGGTTCAATTCCTGGTACATCGTGTAGGTTGGTTGAAAAGGAGAAGGAAGATGCAGGGGGGTATTGACAAGAGTGGGAGGGATGGGAGTGGACACTTGAGCATTGGCTGGTCAATACAGGAATGATGAGAGACTGTCCAGATGTCAAGACACGTACTGCTGATCACTAAGGACTCAGGAGCATGTGGGCAAGGGTTGGAACAGATGGTATATGGCATAAACAGTGTTGAACAAGAGGACAAGCCAAATGACTAGAAGGCACCAGATGGGGACTGGTACGTGTTGCAGAAGGCAGAGGCAAAGGTTGGAGACCAGTGCAGTGAAGGGCTTTAGACAAGGTGGTCATTGAAGAGTACCTTGAAGACAAGGAAGACTTTAGACTGAGCAGTCACAGGGGAGTACCCAGGAGGATGAGAGTATCACAAATGGACAGTCTGATGACTGCTATGCTACATTGGGGCTTATATACTGTGTACAGGGTCGATTACAAAGAGCAGGAACTATTCTAGACCCCTTGGTACCATCCAATAGAACTACAGAGGCATAAACTTGCTTGTGTCCCATTTCAGTCTTACTGAGCATATTACTGATCATTGTGGAGCGATGACATCATTATGATGTCACTGTGGATCACTTAGTGAGCTGGTGAGGTCATTGTGGAGTTGCTCAGTCAGCCATGATGTCATTAGAGCCTAGATGACATCATATGAGTGTGCAACAGTTTATAGGAGTTTTATGCTGCTGTTTTGGGTTCTGGTGGCTGAGTGGCCATGTGGCCTGCCACGCGATGATTCCTGAATAGGGAATGGGTGCCTGGTCATGTTATAGTGCCTTTGCAATAGCAATATCTTGCACTGCAGGAGGGGTAGCCCAAGAAACAGAAGTGTGTTGGCAACGCAAAGTGAGAGAGGTCTCTCTTGAGTGAAATAGGACAATATATGGCCAGGATCTGGCCTTGGTTCATAACACCCTGTTACCAAAGAACCTTTCAAAGACCCCCTGCAATCACCTGTACCCATCAACCACAGCTATCCCTAAAGCAAGCCATAGAACACAAGGACATTCCCCATGAACAAACAAACTTAGACTTCTCATATGCAAACTAGCCCATCAACTTTACTCCATCCTTCAAAGAACCCCTACCCATTGCAGGAGCAACAAGTCCATAAAGAGGGGATGAATGTTGTGAACCTAGGCCAAGTTCTGGCCACACATTGTCTGATTACACTCAAAGGAACCCCTCTTGCTTTGCATCATCAATCCAATTCTATTTCATGGGTTACTCTACCTGTGGTACAAGACATCACTGACACAAAGGCACTATGACATGACTAGACACCTATTTCCTAATTGGGTAATCATCATGTGGCAGCCACATGGCCACTCAGCCACCAAGAACCCAAAACAGTGGCATAGACTCCTACAACTTGTTGCATAACTCATATGATGTCATTTAGCTCCAATGACATCATGGCTGACTGAGCAACTCCACACTGACATCATCTGCTCACCAAGCACTCCACAGTGACATCATTATTGTGTCATTGCTCCACAATGATCAGTAATACACTCAGTCAGCCCTAACTCTGACACAAGCAAGTTTATGCCTCTCCAACCCTATTGGATCGTACTAGAGAGCCTAGAATAGTTCCTGCTCTTTGTAACTGACCATGTGCACAGTATATAAGCCTTAATGTAGCATGGCAGTCATCAGACTGTCCATTTGTGATACTCTCCTTCCAAAGTACTCCTCAGCAACCACTTTGTTCAAAGTCCCCTCCTTGTCTTCAAGGTACTCCTCAATGACTGCCTTGTCTAAAGCCCCTCACTACACTGGCCTCTAGCCTTTGCTATTGTCTCTTGCAACACATACCAGTCCCCATCTGGTACCTCCTTGTCATTTGGCTTGTCCTCCTGTTTAACACTGTCTACACCACACACCATCTGTTCTGACCCTTGCCCACCTGCTCCTGAGTCCTTAGTGATCAGCAGTATGTGTCTTGACACCTCCTACCCTTGGTGATGGTGGCATTGACCCCACCACTCAATTTTAGAATTGTTGGTTTGTGGGACCACCAATCTGAAGGAGGGGTGATGTTACCAAGTGGTTTGGGGTCCAGAAGATGCTGGAACACCTGAACTATGGACTGCATCATTTGCATCATGCATGCATCAGATCTTGACCATTTATGTTCCTTGATATTGCATTCGGAACTGCATTGATTGTATCTTTCTGTTGAAGCAATACAGAAGCAATGAGTTGCATTGCTTCTGTTCCATATGTTCCTGTACTGCCACATACATCATTTCCTTGATTGGGAAAGTACTTATGACACCAAGATTGCTACTAGGGAAGCACTTAATGCTTCCAGCACCGAGATTGTTTACACAGAAGCAACTATTGCTTCTATGAGCCACCTTTGCTTCTATAGCACCGACCAGTACTACAGTAGCATGAACTTTATCCCTGAGGGCTATATAAAGCCCCCAGTCTGTAGCAGTTGAGCCTTAAGCTCAACTTAGTTTGCCAATCCCAAACAGTTGACTCCTACCCTGTCTGCAGAGCCCCTCTCATCTTGTTGCCATAGTCTAGAAGGATCTAACACTCCTTCCCCTCCATGAGTACTGCTTGCTTGATTCAAGCATATCTGCATTGGTAGGACATGTTCATAGATGCAACCATTGATCTTATTTAAGGCACTTTGGAGCCTTAACATTGCTGCAATGCACTCCACAATTGTTACAACCTCAAGGTTGGCACTGCAAAGCTTGTATTTTGGGCACTTGTTCCAAGGAAAGAAATACTTGCATGAGTGTTAAGATCCTGATAGATCTTATTACTGACTCTTAGTGAAAGAGTTGCTTGATATAGTTCAAGCACTAGACTTCAAATCCTTTGATATTATCTCAGGAAGAGTAGATGTAAGAGATGAGAAGGGCCTCTTTCACTTAGAGCGATGACTTGATTTTTACAAAGTTGACCACCTTCAAATCAGTTCCTATGAAAACACGTCTGGTTGAAGTTATAGAACCAGATGAATACCAGGAACTGTACTACCCTGAAGAACAGGTCGACACCCATGTTCGTTTAGCTCAAACTGATGAACAACCAACCAAATATTATCAGGAAAATCCCCCTGATGATCAACCACCCCAACAACCTACTCAACAGGAGACACAAACTTACAATGAAGAACCATCTCCTGAGGAAGTTGCAGGCTATGATGTCTGGATATTCTGAAGAACAATGTTGCTCATGGGCTACTGCCATGGTCAATAATGGCATGGATTTTCCCCCAGCTTGAATTACCCTGGCCTTAATTCAAGCTGTCTTCCCTTGTGATGTATTTGTAGCAAGACTCAATTCAATCAAAGTTCCTGTTCAAATACGCACTAGTGGACAAAGGGCCAATCTCGTTGCTCTACTTGATAGTGGAGCAACCAACAATTTCATCCACAAGAATATCATCACTTGTTATAAACTCCCAGTTACCACTCTACAAAAGCCAAAAGTCATGCACAATGTAGATGGTACTCACAACAAAGCCAGAACTGTCACCGAAGCAGTTGATCTTTACATTCGATTCAAAGGACAAGAACATCGAATGCGCTTCTATATCGCTTCTATATCAACCAATGACATGCTTCTTGGCTTCCCATTCCTCCGTGCTACCAACCCTGCTGTTGATTGGACCAAAGGAACCCTTGAAGATACTGTTGTAGCCTCTACTTGGGATGCTGACAAATGGATCAAGCAACTTCCTATACCCCCACGCTTTGATCCTACTCCAATCAGAGTAGCGAAAATTAGCACTTCTACCCAATTAGCTGCACAAGCAGCTGATCAAGACAAGAAGGACTGGAAGGATTTAGTTCCTCCTGACTATCATCGCCTTGAAAGGCTCTTTTCAGAAGAAGCCTCTCATTGCTTTCCTACTTCCAAACCTTGGGATCATGCCATAGACCTAATCCCTGATGCTCCATCTATGCTCAATTGCAAGATCTATCCCCTTGCACCAGTGGAACAACAGGCCCAAGATGAATTCCTAAAAGAACATATGGAAAAAGGATATATACGTCCTTCAAAGTCACCATATGCCTCTCCTTGCTTCTTTGTAGGCAAGAAAGATGGTAAATGACGCTATGTCCAAGACTATAGACATCTTAATGCAATCACTGTTGAAAACAAAACACCCCTTCCTCTCATTCCTGAAATCATCACTTGCTTAGGAAGTAAGTAATACTTCACTAAGTTCGACATATGATGGGGTTATAACAACATACGCATCAAAGACAGTGACCAATGGAAGGCAGCATTTAAAACAAACAAGGGCTTATTTGAACCCATGGTGATGACCTTTGGTCTCACTAACGCCCCTGCCACCTTCCAATCTATGGTCAATGATATCTTTAGAGAGGAGCTCAATCATCATGATATGGAGTTCCACATCTACATGGACAATGGCATCATTGCCACACAAGCATCTAAAGGATGGGAGTATCATAAAGACCTTGTTACTCGCATCTTTAAGAAGCTTTAAGATAATGACCTTTTCCTTAAACCCAAGAAATGTCAATTCCACAAAGAAAGAATTGACTATCTGGGCATCATTATCAGCAAAGGAATGATCAAGATGGACCCAATAAAAGTCAAGGGAATTCGTGATTGGAAAGCCCCTACCAATCTACATGAGCTACACTCTTTCCTTGGATTTGGGAACTACTATCGCAACTTCATTCCAAAATATTCGGATATCATTCAACCCTTAGTCTGGCTCACTAAGAAGAACAAACCTTGGGTTTGGGATAATTACACAGAATCTTTGTTCAATATTCTCAAGAATATCTTCACCCATTACCCTGTTCTTTGTAACCCAGACTTCAACAAACCTTTCATTGTGGATGCCGATGCCTCTTCTTTTGCTCTGGGAGCCACTATATCTCAGCAATTTGAAGATGGTATCCATCCTCTGGTATATGTTTCAAGATCCCTATTACCAGCAGAAAGGAACTACAATATCCATGATAGAGAACTACTCGCTATAGTATCTGTCCTTAAAGAATATCGACACTGGCTACTTGGGGCATGTCATGAAGTAACTATTTGCACAGATCATGCCAATCTGGCCTACTTCTGCAAACCCCAGGACCTTTCACCACGTCAAGCAAGGTGGATGGCCCTCCTCCAGTAATACAACTTCAAGTTGATGACTATCCCTGGAAAGTCTAACACTGTTGCTGATATTCTATCACGACAACCTGATCACAAAGGAGCAAACATCCATAATAAAGTTATCACACTCCTACCTGATCATGTCTTCAATGAGCACTTGCAAATGGCAAATGTCCCTGAAGCTCATGCTCCTACCCTTAACCGTACCTTTGGTGATAACCAGGAAGCTTTTGCACGCAAAGCTTACTCACACAAGTCACTCCCCTTACATACTTACCTACCTGATGACCCTGTTTTATGATGGGAAGTCTTGAAGGAAGTCCATGATTCCCCAGTGGGAGGACACCCTGGCATTGCTAATACCTGGGATTTTATAAGAAGGAAATACGAAGGACCTAGACTCCATCTATTTGTGGAAGAATATGCCAAGGGATGCGCTAAGTGTCAAGAATCTAAAGCCATTACCACCCTGAAACATGTGCCACTCCAACCATTTGATACAAATGTGTCAGCTGGCCCTTTCCAATATGTTTCAATGGACCTTATCATGGATCTTCCAAAGTCCAGATCATATGATTCCATTCTCACTATCGTTGATCAAGGCTGTTCAAAGGCCGCAAAGTTTATCCCCTGCAATAAAACTATAGATGGTCTGGGCATTGCCATCAAGTACCTGGCTAATCTATTTCCATAGTTCAGAATTCCCAAGAGAATCATCTCTGACAGGGACCCCTGTTTCAAAGGAAACTTTGCCAGGGCCATCTGTAAAGCCACAGGGATTAAACAAAACTTGAGCACTGCCTTCCACCCATGCACGGATGGACAAACCGAGCGGATGAACCTCTGGATAGAGACTTATCTAAGGGAATTTGTAAATGGACGGCAAAATGATTAGCACACACTACTTCCTATTGCTGAGTTTGCTCACAATACTTGGTGACATGAAGGCACCAGGCACACACCACATGAACTTCTCCTTGGTTTTAATCCAACTGCCAAATAGACAACAATGGACATATCTGTTCCTGAGGCTGAAACACATCTCAAAATCATGGAACAAGTATGATCCAGGGCACAGGAGGAACGTCTGAAATGTATCAAACCATCAGAAGAACCAAGGAAGCTCAAAGAAGGACAACTCGTGTGGCTGGATGGATGTAATCTGGTGGTTAAGGCCCCATCAAAGAAGCTTGCCCCCCGGCGTTATGGACCATTTGAGGTGATACAACAAATCACACCAGTGGCATATCACATCAAATTGCCCCCATCAATGAAAATCCACAATGTGTTTCATGTGGATCTTCTCATGCCATTCACTGAAACAGGGGCATATGGCAAAGCTTTTACCCGACCACCACCTGACATTGTACAAGGAGAAGAAGAGTATGAAATTGCTGCTATCATTGGAGACAGGAAGTACCGAGGCAGGACACAATACCTTGTTCATTGGGAAGGATACCTGGTTTCGGAGCGCTCATGGGTCAATTCTGCTGACCTTCACACTCTGGCTCTACTCAAAGAATACTTGAACTCAAAGACAAATTCCCTTGCGGGTGGACGAGCTCATGTATAAAAAACCCTCCTCCAGAACTCGAGATGGCAGAGCATCTTCTACAACTTGCTTGCCATCTCATCCACTCTACCTACCAAACTCCTTCTTCACCTTCTTCACCCTCTTCACCTTCAAACTCAACCTCTTCTCACATTTGCCAATGTCTCAATCCCCAGTTTATATTCCATCCTCACCTGTCCCAACCTATGTTACGAACCAAGGCTAGGTCCTGACCGTAGATGGTCCTATTTCACTCAAGAGAGACCTCTCTCCTTTGGCATTACCAACTCCCTTCCGTTTTCTGGGCTATCCCCCCTGCAGTGCAAGATATCGCTATTGCAAAGACACTATAACACGACCAGGCACCCGTTTCCTAATCGGGTAATCATCGCGTGGCAGCCACATGGCCACCCAGCCACCAAGGACCCGAAACAGCGGCACAAACTCTTAGAAACTGTTGCATAAATCATCTGACGTCATCCAGGCTCCAATGACATCATAGCTGACTGAGCGACTCCACAGTGACCTCATAGGCTCACTAAGCGCTCCACAGTGACATCATAATGATGTCATCGCTCCACAATGATCAGTAATGCGCTCAGTAAGCCCGAAACTTGACACAAGCAAGTTTATGCCTCTGTAGTCCTATTGGATGGTATCAAAGAGTCTAGAATAGTCCCAGGTCTTTGTAATCGACCCTGTACACTGTATATAAGCCCCAATGTAGCATGGCAGTCGTCAGACTGTCCATTTGTGATACTCTCATCTTCCTGGGTACTCCCCTGCGACCGCTCAGTTTAAAGACTTCCCTCGCCTCCAAGGTACTCTTCAACGACCGCCTTGTTTAAAGCCCTCTCGCTGCACTGGCCTCTGCTCTTCGCCTCTGCCTCTTGCAACACCTACCAGTCCCCATCTGGTACCTCCTCGTCGTTTGGCTCGTCCTCCTGTTCAACGCCGCCTTCGCCGCGTACCATCTGTTCCGACCCTTGCCCACCTGCTCCTGAGTCCTTAGTGATCAGCAGTACGTGTCTTGACAACCTACACATCCCCTGCCTACTGTCCCTTGTCCCCAGTCCCCACTTGTGCCTCCCCCGTTCTCGCCTACCCTTCCCCCACTCTTTCCTATGCCGACGTTGACGCCATCACCTCCCCCACTCCCCAACTGGCAAGAAGGTCTCTACCCTTCAACAACCCTCCTGCCTACGAGTGCAATGAGGATGACGATGACACCACTGCCCAAGTCTGTTTATCCCCTCTTTCACCTTCCATCTCCCTCGCCTCAACCCTTCTTGGATCTGAGTGCAATGCCCTGGGACTTGACTTTTGCCCAGCATGCACTCCATCCCCATTCTCCCTTCCTGAGCAGTTCGAGGCTGCTAAATTCTTCAATGCCCCTCGCCTCCCACAACCCAGCCCTGACTGGATCCCCTCCTCTGACTACCCCCTCATTGACTTCACCATCCCAGAGTACCCAGGAGGAACCGGCTACAGGGCCAACTGGTTTCTTATTGAGCTGGAGGCCCAATGTTAAGATCGGATTGATCTTATCGCTGACTCTTAGTGAAAGAGTTGCTTGATATAGTTCAAGCACTAGACTTTGAGCCCTTTGATATTATCTCAGGAAGAATAGGTGTAAGAGAAGAGAGGGGCCTCTTTTACTTAGAGTTCTTCAATAGATTGTATAGAGTATTTTGACAAGATGATTGTTTCTTGTTTGAGAGAGTAAGTCGAGCATGAGGCTCGACTTCTTGGTAGTACAGGCTATTTACACAATATCTCAACAACTACTGATCCGATTCATATGAAACTTGGGGTGCACATAGCTGAGAACCAGTAGTATCCAAATACGTAAAGCGCAATTTGAGAATGTCATGAATGACTCACGCAAGAGTCATTCTTTCCTAGTATCTGTCATCAACCAGTAAGTAGTGAGTAAGCCTTTATCGATCAATCAATAAGTGGATCAATAAGCAATCACTAAGCCAGATGAATAAGCACATATGAGTAAACAGAAATGAGTCACCAGAGCATAGGTAAGCAGATGAGGATGAGGAGACACAAGAATCCTAACACCCAACCAGAACCCCTCATCCATGCTACCCTTGGCAAGGGAGCCCCCATCTTCTCTCATGTACTCACACCCATCCCCGCTGCCTGGCCCATCCCTGTACCTAGCGAGGAGCAGTGGGACATGCTCCTCGCTAACCAGCCTTTCACAGACTTTGTCACCAGGGCCATTGAGGACAACAACGACCCCTCCCTTACAGCAGGGGTCACATCTTACAGGTTCAGAACATCGGAGATTCTCAAGAGGAGACAAACCATACGCCTCCTCTTCGCACAAATCCTCAAGCACCAAGGCCACCTCAAGGAGGTCAAACAAACCCTTGCTGCTGCCAATTCTCTCAATAGGGTTACCCTTAACCTCCGATTGCAAGACCGCTCCAAGGAAGAAGAAGGTGATAGTTGCTTACAGGAACTTATGCAACTCAATTCTTCTTCCTCCACTGACTCCTTCTGACCTGCTGACTCATCCTTCACCTCTGACAAGTCAAAACCTCCCAGATCTACCTTCATCTCTGCCAGTCACCCCAGAAGAACCTGTTTCATTGCAGTGAACTGGGGCACATACAACCAGTCTGTCCCCACAGACCAGATCATGCAACAAAAAGGGTACGATCTTCGAAGTCAGACCAGCCTTGGAGGAAAGTAGGTCGGCCTTATCGTTGTTCTCACTTCTAGGGGCCTTGATGGGGGGGTGATGTTACACCATTTTCCTTCTTACCTTTTGCTATGGACTGCTTGCTTTCGTATGTCCCTTTACTTACTGGTCTCGTGATCTCTTATGTCTTGTGATCCCTTCTGTGTTATCATGTGATCCATACACATCCAGGTAACACTGGATTGCTGTTACTTTCCCTTTGTTTGGTTCTCTTTCCATTCATATTCACTTCTTAGTTTTGACTGTGCAATGCTGCGCACTTACTGTGCAGCACAGTTACTTCGTTCTGACTCATTCGTGGCCTCATTTCTATGACTCCTACTTATTATGACTCCTACTATACTAGTAGCACAGTCAAAGCGCAGCTATTGCTGCGCTTTGACTGTATATATAAGCTCAGTACTTTGTGACCAAAGCCCTAAGCTTGGTCTCTTGTAGAATCCAACCTACTCTTGTCCAACATATTCGCCTGCAACCCACTTCATTCCTAATCCTCAAACCACATCCACCTCTCCATTTCATCAACTCTTCACACACACACACCATCCATCATCTACTCTTCGCCTCTCCCTTCCTTTCCTAAGAGTCTCTCTTCACTCCCCTGAGAAGAGCTCTCCTCCTTTAAGACCTACCTTCCTCTACTCTCTCTCTCTGCGTTGTTCAAGGTCCCCGACGGACTTGAACGCATATAGCTAGTGGAACCAGCCCTAGTCTATCCCATTACAAACTTACCGTCACCAACTGGGGGCGGTGTCGCTGACAAATCGGTTCACACGCAAGATGAGTGTAGCGAGTCAAGCGAGACACTAAGTCTTCACGAATTTTGGGGTTCTCGGAGATGATATTGCCAAGGCAAATATGTTCCGTGGAGAGGGAAAACTACGAATAAGCCTTCGTGTCAAGAAGACTTATGAGTAGAAGGGATTTCAGACAGATTGCTTGATGTCTTGCAAGCCTACAAGTCCTGAAGCTGGAAACCAGTGATATTTCACAGGAGAACAAGCTTAGGGCTTGTCCTCATCGAATGGCAGTCTTATATACATGCAAAGTACTATATCAAATAGTATTCATGAGGTGGAAGCGAGGCGATCGAACTGGAACATGCAGGAAATGTCTGGTACATGCGAGGCTATGGAAGAGTCATAAAACATGCGGGAAACTTGAGACATGTCCGGGTAGGCTTATCTGGTTGCCGGTCTGGTCCGATTTACCGGTCCTTGTGACATTACCCCCTTGTTAAGGTCTAACCTGTGTAGGGGTGTATGTTAGAGATGCAGTGATGAGTGTGGTAGTGAAGTTGGTCTCAAGGAACTCGACATATTTTGTGTGTTTTGCATCATTGATGTGGGGTTCTGCAGAGGTCTGCCTTATGTCTGTGGCAATTGCAGAGAACACAGGTGGTAATTTTGGGACAGTCGACGGTGTCGTGTCCCCCATTGAGACACTAGGAGCATTTGTCGGAAATACAAGGAGGGAATTGATACCATGGGTCTGCGATTGCTTCTTTGGCATCTTTATGTTCTTGTTCGGTTAGTTGTGGCATGGACTGGAATAGGATTCTGGGTTCGAGTCGGGTTTTGGCATTAGCTCTAGCCAATTTGACCTCGCTGTCCCGAATCTCCCACAACATGTCGTGATAGCGTCCTCTGGCCGTGACGAGTTGGTTGGCCATCTGTCGCGCCTTCTTAATGGCGAATTGATATCAAAGGACTTCGGCCTCGAGAGACAGATCTTGTTCGAAGGTGAGGGCTTCATTGACGGCTTTAGTATGTCTAAGTCCTTCCTGGAACAAGAAGGCATCTTTTGTAGTGAGGAGAGGACGAGGATAGGGGTCAGCACAAGCCCGAACTGAGATTCAATGAGTAGGGCATCTGGGGCCGTATGTAGCAATGACTGATGGGAATCCATTGGTTAGATCAGGTAGGACGAATCGTGGGGGAATGGTATCATCTTCGTTCCCTGGATTGGGGATCAAAACATCAAGTCCTAGGGTTCCCTCCATCCAGCTGTCTCCTAGTTCTCTCAGTTCAGTCATAGTATCTGTTCCAGGAGCTACAGGTGTTACATAGGCAGGTGGGGGGGTGTTGTTGTTTCGTAATGGTACTGGGGCAAAGTTCTCATTGAGAAGTACCAAATTATTTGGTTGCTGAGGGATGGGTATGTCGAGTCGAGGAGGGATAGGAATGGGGTCGGGAGAGGGGGAACGGACATGATAGGATGGGCTACGGATGATTGGGGAGTTAGTCCCTCTGATGGGGGAACGATTGCCGAAGGCTCGTAGTATGGTAGGTAGAGTCTCTTCATGCCAGAGTTCTTGGGCTTGTGCTATCATTGCCGCGTGTCGTGCTGCACGTCATACCAGGAGTTGAGTGTTGATAGTTGCGGCCGTGGAAGGAGACGGTTCTCTGGAGATTGGTAGAGGGATGAGAGTTGGAGTGTATGGAGGAGTAGGGACGAGGGTAACGGAGGAGGCAGTGGGTGAGTTAGTGTTGGAGGACATGTCGGAGTGGAAAGGAAAGGGTGGTGGGGAGCGTTGGTTGGGAATGGTGATCTTTTTATGTGTTGGGTCGTCCAGCTGTAGCGGAGTAGAATTCCTTGAGAAGTTTGGGGGCGTTGAGGTCATGGTGGTTGACCCATGAGTCATCTGATGATGGGTAACCTTTCCAGTGTATGAGATATTGAAGTTTATGTGTTCGTCTGAACCTCCTGGCATCTAGAATGGCCTCGATCTCATATTCTTCTTCATTATCGATGATTGGAGGGGGTCATGTGAATGGCGTGCCATATTCCTCCATTTCTATATATGGTAGAAGTAGATTGATGTGGAAGACGTCGTGTATTTTCATGGATGATGGAAGTTGGAGTTGGTAAGCGACTTTAGAAATCTTCTTTATGATAGGGAAGGGTCCATAATGTTTTGGGGTTAACTTGCGGTTTCCTCGTGTCTTGAGGTTTTTGCCTTCTAGCCATCCAAGAGTTCCTTCTTTCATTTCTGGGTTGTCAGGTCTGGAGGGTTGTTGTTTATGTTCTAGAAGTTGTTGTGCGTTGTATCTAGATTGTTCTAGTTCTTTGAGACAATCGGTCGAGGCAGGGACATTATTGTCTTCAAGGTTTATATTGATTTGGGGTTTGAATCCCATGAGGAGTTCATGTGGTGATCATCGTGATACTTTGTGTTTCCAAGAGTTGTGTGCATATTCTGTGATGGGAAGCATTTTTGCCCAGGAGTGTGGATGGGTTGTAGTCCAGGGTCTCAAATATTGTTCTAGCCAGGCGTTCATTCTTTCGGTTTGTCCATCAGTTTGAGGGTGGAATGCAGTGGACATGTTTTGTTTGATGCCTAGACTTTTGCATAACGCTTTGGAGAAGTTTGATGTGAATTGAGGGTCTCTGTCAGATATGATTCTTTTAGGGACACCAAACCAGGGCACGAGGTGTTTCAGATACTTGTGTGCAACACCTGTTCCGTCGATCGTTTTGTTACATGGAATGAATTTGGTCGCTTTAGAGCATCCTTGGTCGACAATGGTGAGGATACTGTCAAATCCTTCTGATTTTGGTAAATCAGTGATAAGGTCCATTGATACGTATTGAAAGGGGCCTTGTTCAACATGTGTGTCGAGTGGGAAGGTTGTGGCTTTCTTTCTTGGTAAATTGGTTTTGGATTCTTGGCATTTGGCACAGCTTTTCACGTATTGTTCCACAAATTGTTGTAGTCTGGGTCCTTCATAGTGTTGTTTGACTAAGTCCCATGTATTGGCTATTCCGGGGTGTCCTGCAGGTGGGGCATCGTGAAATTGTTGTAGGATTCCTCGTTGTTTGTCTAGTTTGTTGGGTAGGTAGATTTTTTGTGTAAATATTTCAGGTGGGAGGAGGGTGGTTTTTTGTTCTTCTACCCCCTTGTTAAGGTCTTTACAGTGAGAAAGGGTGTCGGCAATTGTATTGGTGTGTCCCGGGATATGTTCCATGGTTAAATTGAAGTCTTGCATGTATTGCATCCATCTAGCTTGTCGTCCAGTTAATTTCTGTGGTTCTTTGAAATATGTAAGATTTTTGTGGTCTGTCCTTATTCGGATGGGTTTTTCTGCACCTAGGAAGAATGGTCGGCTGCTTTTGAGGCCAAAGATGATGGCAGCTAGTTCTTTATCGTGTGCATCGTAATTTCTTTCCGCGTCTAGTAGTGTTCTTGAATAGAATGCCATAGGATGGTGGTCTGGCTTTAATTGAGAAGTCTGGGATAAAGTTGTGATAGAAGTTGCAGAATCCAAGGAAGCTTCGAACTTCTTTCAATGTTTTTGGTGTAGGCCAGTCTTCAATTCTTTTGACTTTCACTGGGTCCATAGTGATTTTTCCTTCGCCAATGATTACTCCCAGGTATTTGACCTTTCTTTTGTGGAATTGGCACTTTTCTGGTTTGAGATATAGGTCGTGTTGTCTCAATTTTGATAAGATGTGATTGACTTTAGATTTATGTTTCTTTTCATCATTTTCTGTAGCGATGATGATGTCATCCATATAAATTTTCAGCCATCCTTGAGCAAGTTCTTCTTGAAAGATGTCATCCATCATTGTTTGGAAGGTTGCTGGGGAGTTAGTTAATCCACAAAACATTACCGTTGGCTCAAATAATTTATCGCTGGTCTTAAAGGCGGCCTTCCATTCATCTCCTTCCTTGATTCTAATGTTATTGTAGCCCCATCTGATATCGGATTTAGTAAAGAGTTCTTTGCCTGGTAGGGCATGTATTAATTCTGGGATCAAGGGAAGTGGGTAAACGTTGGGTATAGTCCACTTGTTTAGGTTTCTATAATCTTGTACTGGTTGAAATTTGCCATCTTTCTTTTTGATCAAAAAGAAGCCACTTGTGTATGGTGAGTTAGATCTTCTGATTTGCTTAAGCCGCAGATTTTGTTCAAGGAATTTTCCTTGTTCCTCTTTTTCTTTGGGCAAAAGAGGGTATACTCTGCAATTGATTGTTGTGGGGGCGTCAGGTCTAAGATCGATAGCATGATCCCATTTCCTTGGTCTGGGGAATCTTTCTGATTCCCATTCTTCAAAGACTTGGCCATAGGCGTGATATTGGAGAGGGACTATTTGTTGCCAGGTCAGTTGCTTTGGTTGTATTTGGGATTCCGCTAATTGTTGGGCAATTGTAGTCTTTCGTAGTTGAGTTTGTATCCAAATTTCATCGCCTTCCCCCCATTGGGTGATGTTTCTTATCCATTCTGGTGTTTCTTCGTCTCCGGATAAGACTATTCTTCCCATTAGTGTTCCATTGGTCCAGTTGATTTTGGGGTTTGTTGATTCGAGGAAGGGGTATCCTAAGATTAGGTTGTCTTGTCCAATGTCCGCTATGAGGAACTGATGTTTGCTTTTTTGTCCTAGCAGCTTTAGCTCTAAATCTACTGCTTGAGTAATCTTTCCTAGGTGATTGGGAGTATTATCAACATTTTTCACTACTCTGGGTGTTGATAATCTTCATGTTCTCAGTTGGAGTTGTTTGGTTAATTCGGGAGATATGAAGCATTTGGTTGCTTCGCTGTCGATTAACGCGATTTTCTTTTCGGCTTTTGAGGTTCCAACATATATAGTCAAGTTGACCTGCATTGACTTTTTTACAGTTTTATGTACATTGGTACCTAAGGCCCGAGCGATTGCCGATATGCTCAGGCATCCAAAAAATCCTTTTCTTTGTCATCGTCGGCTTCTCCAGTCAGCATCTTAATGAATTCTTCTCTTTCTTCTTTGGAGAGGGCTTTGGCAGCCTTCGCAGCTTTGGCCATCGCGCTTTCTTCAACGATCTCGACAATGGAGGATTCGGACGTAGTGGTGGTTACCTCTGCTGCACGTGCGCATATCGTTTCGCATTTGGGTTTCGCGGGGCAGTCTCTGGCGAGGTGTCCTTGTTTTGAACAATGGAAACATCTGCCTTCGGCACGATGTTTTTCCTTGTCGGCTTCAGTGATCGCTTTGCGTGCTGCACCCACACTAGTATCCATCGCGTTCGGGTCGCGGGGTGGCAGGCGTGTGCATGGTGCGGTGGCATTATTGGTGGTGCTGCTGCGTGTTCCCAAGGTGGAGAGGCAGGCCCAGGGGCGATTCGGATTTGCATTGTGATTGTGCATATTAGCATGATCGGTGAGGACCGCGCGTTTGCACATCCAGATGTGATGTTGTTTCTGGGTGCTGGACATCCATTCTTGGAAAGTGGTTGGGTCTTCCTGGCTGATGATTGCTTCAACCAATGGTTTGGGGAGGCCGCACGCAAATAGGCGCATGACCATTGGATCGTCCATGTGTAGAGATCCTCGTCGAGCTAGTAGTTCAAAGTTAGCTATATATTCATCTAAATTGTTGTCCTTCATTTTGAGTTCGCGTAGCTGGTCTTGTGCACATTCGTGTTCAGCGTAATCAGTAAATGCTCACTTGAATTGTTGTTCCATGGCTTTCCAGGCAGTAAGGCCAAAGGGGATTTCTTCCGGATCAAGCATGACTTTTTCAAGCCATTCGTCCATTGCTTCGACCCAACCGTCAACACGAGGTCCTTCCATTAATGATAAGAAGTAGGCGCATTTCTTAATGGGGTTTTGAGCAATTTTGCTGTCAAAATTCATCCTCATGAAGCGTCGAAATGCAGTGAGGAATGTGTGGGTGCGCACGCGATTGCCATTGAAGGCCTTGGGTGGGATGCCTTCAAGTTTACCATTGTCAGAGGGGCGTGTGTCTCGGTCGTACATGGCGTATGCATCATAGTCGTCGGGGTCTGGGCTCGGGGGTCGTCTCTCACGTCCCTTGAAGCCTTGGAATAGGGATGGGCGTGGATACGCCTGCACCGTTCCAGACGACGTGAGTTGTTGAGGTATCTGCGCTGGTGGTTCTTCTGGTTCGTCAGCCGCGATGAAAACTTGTGTTGTGGTTTGTGGTTCCTGTTCCATGGGTTCGGCAGGTGTGGGTCCAGGGGTCAGAGCGCGAGACAGGTTCTTCGAGTTAGGGATTGGTTCTCCTGATTTGATGAGTTGTACCTTTGAGGGGGTCAAAGGTCAGTCTGAGAGCCGGGCGTGCGACGCAGTAGGCCTTGAAGTAGTCCTCACGGCATCGAATTTTGAACCATATGCCATAGAGGGTTCCAAGGCCTACTTTGGCCTTTCTGTAATAAGTGTAGTACCCAGTCCAGGGTACACTGTTTATTCCTACTCTGAGGAAGTGAGCATTTTCTCTGAAGGCCTCGGGAATGAGTGCGTCGTCGAGGTCCGGGTTCAGTTTGAAGGGACACTTGAGTTTCTTTAGTCCCTCTTCTGTAGGTTTTCCTTGCCCTTTGAACCTCCAGTCTCTGGCCATGGAAGTCATCTTTTAAAAATTGTTGTATTCGGGGGTGGATGCATGTGCACGCGTTCGGGGTTGAGGGTTCGAGGGTAAGCTTGTTCTAATGTCACCAACTGGGGGCGGTGTCACTGACAAATCGGTTCACATGCAAGACGAGCATAGTGAGTCGAGCAAGACACTAAGTCTTCGTGAATTTCGGGGTTCTTGGAGATGATATTGCCAAGGCAAATATGTTCCGCGGAGAGGGAAAACTACGAATAAGCCTTCGCATTGAGAAGACTTATGAGTAGAAGGGATTTCAGACAGATTGCTTGATGTCTTGCAAGCCTACAAGTCCTGAAGCTGGAAACCAGTGATATTTCACAGGAGAACAAGCTTAGGGCTTGTCCTCATCGAATGGCAGTCTTATATACATGCAAAGTACTATATCAAATAGTATTCATGAGGTGGAAGCGAGGCAATCAAACTGGAACACGCAGGAAACGTCTGGTACATGTGAGGCTATGGAAGAGTCATAAAACACATGGGAAACTTGAGACATGTCCAGGTAGGCTTATCCGGTTGCCGGTCTGGTCTGATTTACCGGTCCTTGTGACACTTACCCTAGCTTCTCAATGGACCAAGTTGTACTAGGAACGATGGATCTCAGTCTGTTACCACCATCACCTCCTAACCCTAACCCCATGCCAAAAACCCCCCAACCCCCCCTGGAAAAGCCACCCAACCCAGGGAAAGCTTATCCACTAGAAGGGGACAACCCAAAAAACCCAGTGATCACCCCGACTGAGAAGGGAGACACAACCAACTCACCAAACCCGAGACCTAGTGCTCCAGTTGAAAATGCAGGAGCGATACCCCGTGGTATCCTCTCATACACCCCTGAGTATCTTAATATCATCCAAAAGGGCTTCCTTCACACAACTGCCACAGGTGCTCTGGATGCCTCAGAATGGGCCGACCTATGCTCCCACTTAGTGAACACCATTGGTTGAGGCTTCCTCCAAACAATCAGCAACTTTGGAGAAACGGCAGTGAAAGATGCCATCGCAGGGTCCATTGACCCAACACCCCTAGCACTGAACCTTCCCACATTCTTCCACAAACTGACAAACATCACCAACCTTTTAGCAACCCACCTCACCGGAAACCTCACAGACTATCATGATGAGCACGCCACCATCCTGGAGGAATACTGGAAAAAGGCTGCCAAGAAGGCTACAGTGGAAGTGGAAGAGACGTGGAGACTATGGAAGGAACGACAGTTGGAACAAAGGGCAGCAGCGCAAGAATCAGACATCGCCGCTGCCACGAGAAACAGAAATCTCACTTATTTTCTGCAGTCAGCCAAAGGGATGGGACTCACTCTCCCTGCGCAAGCCACCACAGGCAAACCACCAATGACACCTAAGGCAGGTAGCAAGCGGACCATATCTGGGTCCGTCCTGCCCTCTGCCCTTACCCAACCTCCACAGCCAGCACACCCACATGGCGCAAATAATACGCGCTCCCCCCTCCACACACCGAGGGGACGAGACACGGCACGATCCCCCACCACTCCTCGCCCCAACACCAGGCGGGCGGAACCATCCCCGACACCCAACCCTAAAGGTAAAACTTACCCCGGACCACTAACTGAAACACAGGACAGCAGGCTCCAAGACGCTGACGCGATCACTCAAGCTGTCACGAGAGCCATGGCTCCCTTTGCAGCGCGCCTAGAAGCGCTGGAAAGGCTATCAATGCCCCCACCACAGAACACGATCACAGGTGAGTCACAACGTGAACCACTCACCAACACAAACACCAGACAGAGGGTGCCGCCCATGCACCCACCGCTAGCCAACACCACCCGCGACCCCCGCCCCCCAGCTGTGGCAACCTGCACAGACAAGCTGGAAACAGCCTTCACCCGAGTCTCTTACCAGAGGAAGACCAAAAGCACGAACAAGGGTACAACCCCCGCTGATTCAGCACTAGATATGTCTATCATCACCCCAGCAGCATATGCTACAGTGGCAGCGGCTGCAGCTAACAACCCAGGTCAGCCCACTGGACAAAAACCCAAACGCCACAGCGCACCGACCATCACAGAAGTAACGGTCTTGCGCTCCGGAGGCTTTGGTGACAAAATAGTGGAGCAGAACATATGTGCAAGGGCCGCAGATGCCATAGTCAGGGAGGTCCGCCTCCGTATGAGCAAGGCGGTAGCCAAACCCATTCCCTTAAAAGCAGGTAGGTGGAGTGTGCACCCACGAAGCAAAGGTAACTTCGTCTTCTCCTTCGAGGGATCCATTGCCTTCAACCACATCATGTCATACGAGGTGTTCCTCCTCCAACCCTTCCAAGGAATGGGCCAGCTATGCCCTGCCATGGGCTGGACTCGCTTCCTTGCACACGGCGTTCTGGTCAAAGACAACGATGGCATCCTCTTCCGACCAGACGAGCTACATGACAAGGTAAAATTGCTCCCAGGGCTGATGAAAGCCCACTTCTCCATGCAGCCGAGATGGCTTAAGCCTATCGAACGCATAAACGGGCCATACTCCACTCTCACATTTGCTATTTCTGACCCAGGCAGATTGGTAACAAATATGCTCCTTAAAGGCCGCACTGCTCTCTTCAGCAAGGAGGTCTCAATCAGTAAGTGGATTGACAAACCTGCCCTAGTCCAGTGCTCGAAGTGCCATGCCCTGGGACACACAAAAAGATCTGTGGCGTGCCCATTGGGCAAAGACTCAGTGAGGTGTTACATATGCGGGGTGGGCCACACATCCGAGGAGCACGACCAAAAGTGCCCCAAGAAACATACAATCGCAGGCATCTGCAACTGTACGCACTTTAAATGCCTCAATTGCCGAATGACCGGGCACCACTGCAGAGATGAAACCTGCCCAGCCAGGGAAGGCTACAGACCAAGGGCCCCACAAAAGGCAATACGTGCAAAGAACAAAGGTAAGGGAAAAGAAACTAACCCTGAAACCGGGGAAGAAGAGTACTGTGAATGGGTGGAAAGTATACCTAACTATGATAACGAGGATGACATGGATATGGCACTTGACCTCGCAGAGGCCAACACCTTTAACCCTGACCCAGGCCCGGCCTATCGAATGCAGTCTCAACCCCAATCCCCAGCCAGGGCAGATACGCAAGGGCTCACACCCAAAAAGAAGTCCATCCAGTTTGGCCCTCCCACGCCCGGCCCATCACGCCGCGCACCAGAGCCAACCACCCCCACTATACACAACACTACATTCAGCCAAGGTCATGAAGGCCCAGCCGTCTCACATCACTCTCCCTCATGCCCACAAGGCAGCGCTGCCCAGCCCAACCTTTCCCCATGATGGCACACCCAACGCTACATATAGCGTCGGTGAACATGCGCAAGCGCAACACAGTTACCCACGCACTTTTGAATAGCGCCACAGAAATTAACTTACTACTTATACAGGAACCTTGGTACAACAGGATAGGAACAGCATGAAAAGACAATGCCCGAGACGGTGTTGACGTGATGGGAGGGGCAGCCTCCCCAGCATGGGAGCTCCTCTACCCAGGGCTTGACGACGGACAAAAACCCAAGGTAATGTCTTATGCGAGAAAACCTCAACCGGACAAATTGGACCCCAGCTTCACAACAGTAACAAGAATGGACGTCTGCAAACATCCATGTGTACAGGTAGTGGACGTTGTGCTAGACAACGAAACTTGGCGAGTGATCAACTACTATCACGACATCAGAGACGCCACCGCTCTAGCAACCCTAACCTCACTAGACATCAACCCGACCACCCCGACTTTGATAATAGGGGATTTTAACACCCATTCCCCAACCTGGTCACCACCAGAAAACCCCAAATCATACTGGGCCAACCGCATAGAGGACTGGGCCGCAACCAACCTCCTTACTCTAGCCAACATGCCCGGAGAGATCACGCACAGAGGAGCAGCTCACGAAAGGGACTCAACAATAGACCTCGCCTGGTTCAACATGGCAGCGGTAAGACGTGCCACCTTCAGCGGATTCAAGATTGACTGGCCTGGCTCCCTCAGCTCAGACCATGCCATGCTCCGGCTCACAGGAAACCCCACCACTCCCAACACTCCCGACACAGCGCCCACAGTGAACAACCCTGACTTAAGATATGTAGTGGACCCAGAGCAAAAGGAACCGTGGATCAAAACCTTCAAGGAGAGATGCGAAACCTGGACCCTCTCGTCACACCCAACCGCTGAGAAACTAGATGAAGAAGTGGATAGATACATGACTGACATCCAACAGACAAACGCTGACACTCTCAAGCCTAGACACCCTCACAACCGCCATGCCGCACCCTGGTGGGATGCGGAGTGCAAATGGGCCGTACAGGCACTCAAAGAGGCCCCAAACCCAGAAGAACGGAAAAGAGCACACAAACGACTAAAATCCACTGTACAAGCAGCAAAACGACAGTGGGCCAACGACTACATCGACAAAGCCCAACTATGGGAAGTCGCCACCTGGAGACACGGACGCAAAACCACTAAGGTTCCCCCACTCCGAGGACCAGAAGGTTTTGCCAACTCACACAAAGAAATAGCTGACACTCTTTCACAGCGCTTTTTCGCCAGGGAACGACAGGAAGTGGAACCACACTTCCCAGACAACCCAGTCCCACTCCCTCAACGCGAACTCCCAACGATTCACAAACAACTAATAACTGACCTCCTCCAGAAAGTATCTGGACGCTCTGCACCAGGCCCTTCGGGCCACTCCTGGACCATGATAAAGTGGGCATGGGAAGCGAACCCAGAAAAGCTACTGGGTCTCCTGGTAAATTGCCTTAAAGCCGGACACCATCCAAGTGTCTGGAAGGAGGCACTAGTCTGTGTTATACCCAAACCAAACAGAGCCGACTACACACTGGCTAAGAACTTCCGCCCAATAGCACTACTCAAATGTCTAGGTAAGCTCCTGGAGAAAATCGTGGCGAGGATCATCTATCAGGACATGGCCAGACACAAAATAGTCCCCACAACGCAATTTGGAGGGAGAAACACATCGTCAACAATAGACGCGGGACTCACACTCTTACACGACATACAAGCGGCACAACAAATGGGACTCAAATGTGGGCTCCTGTTGTTCGACATCCAAGGGTTCTTTGACAACATAAACCACCGGAGACTAACCCAAGTGGTTGAGAACCTTGGCTTCGCCCCAGAGATAGTAAAGTGGTGTGACTCCTTTCTGACAAACAGGAAAGTCCACCTGAGATTCAACGGGCGCGCCTCAGACCCCTTTGATCTGGAAGCAGGTACGCCGCAAGGCTCCCCCACCTCACCAGTACTTTCCATACTCTACACCTCCCCCCTACTTCACAAGGCAAAAGCCTGGAACCAAACCGCCTTAGCCATGTATATCAAATGGGGCCATCTTTGCGTGCAACCGAGACTGGACGTCCGTAGAGTCAGCACTCCGACTGGGATACTCCGAATGCGCTAAATGGCTAAACAAAGCGGGACTCAATGCTGAACCCAAAAAAACAGAAGTGCTCTTCTTCAGAAAACAGAGGGAAAGCGCAAACCCACCAAACTACATACACCTCCCGCTCCAATCACACAACACATACTACCGAGTGAAAGCGACTGACACGATCAGGTACCTCGGTTTCTTCTTCGACTCATGCCTCACCTGGAAACGTCATGTCGAGTACATGTGTAACAGAGCAAGAGCGTCGCTGAAAGCCCTTCAACTGCTTGGTAACTCCATCAGAGGCCTCGAACAAGCAAAATGGAGACAGGTATACCTTGCCATCTGCCTCCCAACACTAACATACGGCCACCAGCTATGGTACACAGGTAAACAAATCGGTCTAGTCAAGAAACTGCAAGTCATCCAGAATGAAGCGGTAAAGATAATAGCAGGGGCCTTCCGCACTACCCCGAGAGACCCCCTCCACCAACTACTAACTATCCTGCCCATGCGCATACAACTTAACAAACTAACCAACAATGCAGCAGTGAGACTCCACCACACCATGACTGGTAGTCAACTACGAAGGAGACTAGGAGGTGCCTGGGATACCCAACCAAGCCACGACGCAGCACTACCATCACCAAACAGCCACAGAGCAAAAACCACCCTGAGCTCGCTAGCAAACTGAACGAACGCGAACAGCCCACGCATAGAACACTTCCCCAATCTCCCACCCGGCGCCCCAGATTGGGACGGACGTGTTAGCATGGGAAAAGTAATGGAACCACGCCAAGCAGAAGACCGCATCACCATCTACTGCAGTGGTGTCAAAACAAACAAAGGACGAACAGACAACAAGCAACTCGGAGTGGCAATGGCAGTACTATACAAAACCGAGAGGATACTAGGACGCAAAGAACAGGTAATTGGAACAACAGTAACAGTCGAGGGCACACACCTCCGCTCGCTAACGACCGGCCTCGAAGCCCTAGCGGAATACCTCGACACATGGACGACCATCACACCCACAAATGCCCACATCTTCCTACCAACACGTGCGGCCGCAGAACTAGCCATCAGCCACAAACCTCATGATGAACAAGCGATAGCTCTATGCCACCTAAAACAAATAGGTGAGATCCTTAACACCCACCCCCAAACGAACATAAGTCTGCTTTGGACATCTAGGAATGACAAATCACCCAGAGCCTGAGAAGCCAGACGACTAGCCCTAGAAACGGCGCGCATGGCGCGCACTGAAAACCTAACAGAACCTCTATCCCTAGACGAACAAAAGAGAAAGCACAACGCGGACGCAATAGCGGAATGGGAAAGGAGCTGGCACCAGTTGCCCCGCACCTCACTCGCATACTGCACAGCTCTCACTAAACTGCCGAATGGAAAACCACACCCCACAGCAGTCGCCCAAAAATGGACAAAATGCACCAACGCAGGAACTCACAACAATGGAAACAACAGGAACAACAACACAGGGCAACACGATAAGTTCCCCAGACAATTCACATCCACCTTCTACCGATTCATCACAGGTCATGCATTCACCGGGGAGTATACTCAGCGATTCCACACAAGGCACACACCCGCACAGGTCGCGTGCCCATGCGGCGAACCCCTCCAAACAGTTGAGCATGTGCTCCTGACATGCCCACAATACCACGACGTGCACCGCAGACACTTGTCCACGAATGGCCGCCCACGAAATTTAGCCCAGCTGTTCGACCACCCAGATTGGGCACAGAGCACGCTCTCCTTTCTAATAGAAACCAAGGCATGCCTAAAACCGAGGGAAAACTGGGACCCAGGAGGGTTGAGGGAGAACCAGGAAGCATAGAGACACCCCACTTAATCACCACCACAGAC
This sequence comes from Russula earlei, assembly GCA_025769875.1. Classification (NCBI taxonomy): domain Eukaryota; kingdom Fungi; phylum Basidiomycota; class Agaricomycetes; order Russulales; family Russulaceae; genus Russula; species Russula earlei. The sequence continues at coordinate 53,245 of JAGFNK010000313.1, forward strand.
CACCACACACTACACTCTAACGCTGTCATACCGCCCCAGTGGACAACTCAAGAACCATAACTCCTAATCACATTACGGTTGCTTACTATGCCTGTGACCGCCTCTGTATCATGATGTACGCGCTGCGGAATACAAATTCGGAAAAAAAAAAAAAAAAAGTTGTACTAGGAAGGGTCTATTGGCCATAACCTGTTTAGCATAAAACACTTCAACTGCTGCAGGGATCCTTACTCATTACAACAGGAACCAGCCCATTTCTTGAAACACACTTTACTACCAACTCGACTTCAGGCTTGAGAACTGACACAGCTAGGTACCGTGACACCTATGCATGTTCAAACCCAGCACTAGGGATGGTAAAGACTGCAGGAAAAGACAAACAATAACTAATTTGAGTTTTTTTACATGTACAGTCCGTATTGTTTTCGGCATTTAGCGGCTTCACGTCCAACACTTTCCCCCTGCTGTGACGAAAGACTAGTATAATCTCTCGGACCGATCGACCAAGCGGAACGCGTCCTTTTCGTGCCGGGGCCACGCATAAAACGGCGCCAAGACGACCGCGTTGCGCCCTCTGCGATCCGTAACAGAGTGTAGACGTAAAGGCAGTAGATCATCTTTCTGTCCCGTCCGTTGAATAACGGGTGTCCCTGCCGCAGACAGAAGGATCGGGATAAATGCGAGGAGAGCGAGACAGACGTGGTGCAAAGGTCCGAACCATCGGGCCTACAAAAATGCGCACGACCAGCTCAGTGGAACCGAGGGACCCGTGCTAGGGAAACGAAGGAACAAAACACACCAAATAAAACACGACGACTTTGATTTCGGACATAAAGTGGCCGACAAGCGCAGCATCTATGGAGGAGGCTGTAGCGCGCCAGGTCGGGGCACGCGGAGTTCAGTGGGCTTGATCCGAGGGCGGGTACGAACAGAGAAGAACAGAGGGGAGCAAGCACCTCGCACGCAGTTGTTTGGCTTCTTGGCTTTTGCAGGCAGACTGATGTGAGAGGCACAAAAGAGAATCTTCTATTCCTGAGGGTAGAAGGATAGTTTATATACAGTGAGGCAGGAGGCATGATGAAAGGAATCTAGACTAAGAGATGATGAAAGAAAGGGGGCATAGGGAATAACTCGAAGACGACGCGTCGCGGGTGCTACTTACAGTGCACGTGATTTCGTGCTCAGCCGGATCACATACCTTACAAGGCCACCACGCCAGGATGCACGGTGAAGTGGCGAATCGGGCTTGACGGACCCGCGCGGCGAGAGAGTTCGGCACGAATCAAGTCCATCTGGAATTTCGTTCCCTCGTATGGCCGTGAGCTGTCCACAAGCTGCCAGTCGTCTGGGTCATAGACATCCGGGTCTGCGGCGTGCGAGGACATCCACACGACGCGACCGGGCCCTATCGGCGATGCCGCAAGCTTTGCTTCCAACTCTTGACACTAAGACACCACAGGCACGGACGATGAGGGCATCGGATCCAGTAAGCCAGCCTTGATGTCATTGATGGGGGCGCCCACACGTACAGCGATCAAGGGGCGCGCACAAGAATGTAATGGGCCAAAGACGTTGCACTGCCACGCGCACCCGAGGCCGTCGTCGCTCATCAACGCGGTGTGCTGGACATCCTAGCTCGGGTTCGTCACGAGTTCGAGCAAATCGAGTTCGAGAATGTTCTACTTGCCGGAGGAGGAGTGACCATGAGATGTTCAAGAACGGCGCGATGCCGGCGTTGCATACGAGGTGCGACACGTACGGGTACCTATTATATCCCACATGCGCGTCAGCGACCCGCATCGGGCACGAGCTCTCCAAATTTTTAGAACGGAAAAGGACTCACGTGCGCGCCACCTCGTCCGCAAACGCGAGGGTGCTCTGCACCAATGCGAGGTCGAGCGTATGAATGGCCACGACGAGATTCGCGCGGAAGGCTGCCACGCGTTCGGCGGTATCGGTGGCCCCTCTCAAACGTGCCACGTCACTCTCGAAGAGCTCGAGCAACTGTGTGCGCGCGGCCTCCGCCCGCCGACGACTGCGACACGCCATGATGAGGGTCAGGCCTGCGCAGGGATATTCAATGCCCTGTTCGTCCACGCCCGAGTGTGGTAATACCGAGAGCGCATCGTCTGGGCTAGTTTGGCAAAACCGTAGAGGAGACGACGACAGATCCCGAAGCTGTTGCGCAGCATAGAGCGCAGCTAACAGGCCAAGCAACCCACCTTAGAGGTTGTGCTAATGCTCAAGTGATATTGGGGTGTAGAGCGATGTGTATACTCGTCTACAAGTATGGTATTTATACCTCTATGACCCAGGGCTGTTCCTAAGTCCAAAAGAGGTGACTACAGGTGTCCACTATATCGCGCATTAAGTGACGCGTGATGTGGAAACGTTCTAGACGCAGCATAAGGCTGCATCTTGTGATAGATAGCGTACTATGCGTAACCCTATTGCCATAAGCGCATATACTAAAGTTCTGTCTAACACGTAACATCTATGAGCGGATCTTGAACCTTGTATGAAGGTCTTCGCCTTCTTTGATCCGTTCGGGTTCCGGTTCAACACTCCCCCTTGCTAAGTGCATCGGTAGATGCCGTGAGCATTTTCCCACATTCAGGGGTAGAACGTTAGTCCTAGTTGCTCCCTGAATTTGAGGAACTTGACGCGACCAAGGTTCTTGGTGAACATGTCGGCAGGGTTGTTAGCCCCTTCAATAAAGAATAGCTCCACCTGTTTGTTTTGTATGACTTCACGAATGAAGTGATAGCGCAAATCAATGTGTTTGATGCGCTTTTCTTGCACAGGGTTGGAGGCTAAGAATATTGAGCCTTGGTTATCACCGAACAGTGGGATAGGAGCAAGATTGATGCCAAGTTCTGTTAGTAAGGATTTAATCCAAACTAACTGTCTGCTCGTGTCAGAGAGCGACATGTACTCGGCTTCAGTGGAGGAGAGCGCAACTGTTTTCTGCGCTCGTGAGTTCCATGAAAATATTGCTCCAGCCAGGTTCACCATATAGCCTGTAGTGGACTTCCGATTAGTCGGATCAGAAGCCCAGTCAGAGTCTGCATATGCCATTAAGCCGCCATTAGATGGTCCATCATAGACCAAAGCGTAATTGGCGGTTCCCAAGAGGTATCGGCAAATATAGTATGCACGATTTAAATGATCCTCTGAGGGATTGGCAGCATGTTGCGACAACTTTGTGACAGCAAAGGCTATGTCTGGACGCGTTCCAAGCATTATGTATAGGAGTGATCCTATAACTTGCTGGAATTTTGACCTGCAAGGCTGGGTCAGCAGCAGAAGTGTTGGGAGAGGGGTGATAGCCCTCTGGTAGCGGAGTAGGAGCAGGGTTTGCGTTAAGCAAGTCGAAACGCTGCAGCACTTTCTTTAGATACTCAGTCTGGTCCAAATGTATTTGCCCAGACTTGCGTATGATGCGCATGCGTAGAAATTCTTGGGCATCGCCCAGATCTCGACATTCCCAGAGCTTCATGAAGCGCTCCTTTGTTTTATTGATTTGTTTTTTGTCTGCTCCAAAGAAGAGCACATCATCAACATAGACGATGGCTATGATGCTCTTGTCTTTACTAACAAAGAGCCCAGAGTCAGACATAAGGCGAATAAGGCCGAGCGAGGCCATGGACTTGTCAAGGGCTTTCCACCAAGCAAGTGCCGCTTGCTTGAGTCCATATATTGCGCGTTTAAGGCGCATGACTTTACGCTCTTGGCCTTTTATTTTGAAGCCCTCAGGCTGCTCCATATAGAGCTCTTCATCGAGCTCTCCATAGAGAAAGGCAGTCTTGACGTCTAGTCCGCTAATGTGCCAGTTTTTGAGCGCTGCGAGCGCAATCATCAGGCGGACTGTCTCAAACCGTACCACGGGTGAGAATATTTCGTCATAGTCAATGCCTTCTACTTGGGAGAAGCCTTTGGCGACTAGTCTGGCTTTTTTACTGACCATCAGACTTAAGGTCGAATACCCATCTATTTTTAATTATTTTGCGATCCTTGGGAGGATCGACTAGTTCGAAGACTTTGCGTCTGCGGAGGGATTCCAACTCCTCGCGACAAGCATCTTTCCACTCCTTTTGGAGTTCACTTGGCATTCGCAGAATGTCCCTAAAGGTCCATTCGCGAATCTTCGCAGTATCAGGTGTATCTGAACTTAGTGGAACTGCTTGGGCGAGCAGATAGTTCAGAAATTTGACTCCCCCTTCCCTTGCAAGACGTAGAATGTCTTCTACCTCATCCTCAGAGGCTTGCGGCGGTTGATCGTCAAGGACGACAGGAGGGTAAGGGCCTGGGTGGCCGATCCTGACGTACTACCCTCACCGGAGCTACCGGGTTGGTTTTCTGTCATTGTTCTCCATGTGCGTGTGCGCCGAACGTCTTTTTCCACTTCTGTGGGGTGTCTGCGTTCACCATAGACGTTGCCTGGACGGGTAGGTACTTTCCTCAACCGCTGAGACCTTCGAAGAGGTACAGGCTCTTCAACGGGAGGAGGGGACGGTGTAGGAGGGACGGGCGTTTGCTCGCGTTCCTCTTCTTGTGGCGCCTGTATAGGCTGCTCATCGTCCTCACTTTTAATTGTAGGGAATGGGTCGTCAACACCAGGAATGGTGTCTTCGACAGGTTGTTGCGGTAGTTCCTCACGCGGTTCATTAATCCGCGTGGTACCTTTAGTGCGCGCTTTGTCGCATTTGGGGTACAGGGTCTCATCGTACAGGGCGGTGGCATTTGTGTAAAGCGTATTATTGGGAGCCTCATAAAGAGTGAGGCTTTGATCCCCTCAGTATGACCAAGGTAGATCATAAGCTCGCTTTTAGGCGAAAGCTTGTTGACTCGACGCTTTTCTGGTATGTGCACATATGCACCGCAACCAAATACTCTGAGGTGTGAGATATCAGGGACCTCGTTCTTTAGGACTTCGTAGGGTGTACGCCATTGAAGGCGTCTGGCAGGTGTCCTATTGTAACAGTGTGTCCCATGATTCACTGCAAATTCCCACCAGGAGGGAGGTAGACAAGCTTCAAGGCGCATTGCTTGAGCTTTGTCCATTACAGTGCGCATAAAGCGCTCTGCGCGTCCATTCTGTTGTGGAGTGTATGGGGCGCTTTGCAGGATTTTAATTCCTTCGTCCTTTAGGACGTTATCAAAGGCCTCGGACTTGTACTCTCCGCCAGCATCGGACATCCACTCTTTGATTCCTGCTTTGTATTGGTTCTTCACCATAGCAAGGAATTGCTTGACGGCCATTATGGTCGACTTTTTATTTTTTAAGAGTGTGATCCATGCATAGGAGGAATAATCGTCAATGAAGCTGACGAAATATTCGTACTTATGATACGACTTCACAGGGAAACTCTTGAGGTCCGAGTGGATACGCTCGAACGGTGCGGAAGCACGAGTTTCAGAAGGGGGGTGCGCAGATGCAGGCATTTTGCCTTGCGCGCAGCCAGGACATACCGGCTGTTCCTGAGGGATTTTCAGGTCTTCAGGGAGACCCTTGGTATGTGTCTTAGCACGTGTTACGACATCCTTAGATGGGTGGCCAAGGCGTCGGTGTAATGACATCATAATCTACCGCGTAGATAAGAGAATGCGCTTGCGCGCTTTCAATTGAGGCGTCTAACCAATATGTGGTTTGACCCGGGAATAAGGGGTAAGAGGACAGGATTATACGTCCGTCCTCTCGTAGGGAAATATGATTTCTATTCCCTAATGCATGCATCCCTTGTTGTAAGAACTCCCCCATAGATAATATCCGAGTGTTAATTTTCGGAATATAGAGAACAGGAGAAATGCGCGTGACAACTGTTTTAGAGTTGACAGTGTGCCGAAGCAACACAGCGCCTTTGCCTTCCACATATATAGTGTTATCGGCAGTTTTAACAGGGGATCTTTCGTGCGGCAAAGCCGGCGTATACTCTATAAAGTCTTTTATTTCGAAGGTGAAGTGTGCGGACGCGCCAGAGTCAAGGAGCCATAAGGATCCCATTTTACTCAAGTCGTGCTTTCCTCTACATCTCGAACAATTTTTGTTACATTCACTTTGAAGGGAAGTAGTCCCTTCGCTAATTTGTACATTATATGATACAAGCGAACATTTATTAGACATATCTAGCCCGCTTTGGGGCTGGGGAGATGCTAATAGGTTCTTTAGCGAGTGAAAGGAGAGAGGGAGGCGCACGCATGCTTCATTATCTTCGGGGTCGCTGCCCCAATCAAGCGCTTCATCCGACGGAGTCGGAGCACGCTCAGGGGTGGCAGCACCTTCTGGAATACCGTCATATATGTCGAATAAATCCGACGTATTTGTTTGTGCGAAGTCGCCATCATCCTGGTCCATAGGCTCAGGGACGGGCGACGGAAGTTTGACTGCACTTGTCGAGGCAGCGGATTGAGTCGAGATCCGCTGCTCGAGGGTCTTGACTGTCTGTATAGTGGGAGTTACCCCAAGATCGTCAGCAAGATCAAGCGCTTTGTTTAAGGCCTTGTAAGGGCCGTGAGTGTGTTTGCGAGGGTCAGTCGCAGTTGGGACGGTACGTTGTTGGATCCCCGAAGGACCCAGATGGGCGATAGTGGTATTGGTCGGGAGTGGGAGTGCGGCAACGTCCGCAATGTGGGAGTGCCCAGGACCATGGCTCTGATCGGCCTTCTCCTTGCCTTTCCCTTTGCCTTTTCCGCCGCGCTTACCGCGCTGGCACTTGTCCTTATCTTCATCGCGCTTGGGCTTATTGCCCTGCTGCTGATTGGAGAAGGAAGGGTCACCATGCTTGCGCTTGACAGCTGAAAGCTTCTGCACGCTGTGCTTCTTGCCTGTTCCACGATTGATCTCAGTTTGATATTGAGAGACGATAGCCTCTCGGACGTCCTTAGCATTAAGGTCGGCCACTTCATAGTTCTGAGTAACAATGTGGACAAGCATTTCCCATTTCTGGGGAATGGCAGCAAGGATGATGAGCGCCTGCAGGGTGTCAGGGATGGGAAGGGAGGAAGCGGTAAGACGCTGGAATGCAGCGTGTATCCGATCTATCTGTGGGCCAGGATGTTGGCTCGGGTTAATGCGAAGAGAAATGGCTTCTTTGAAGTCCTTATAGATCGTGGTGGTCGTCGCCGTGCCATAAAGGGTGTCTAGGCGATTCCAGATTGTCTCAGCGTTATCCAAAGACATAAGATCTTGTTGGATCGCGATGCTCGATCTAAGGACCATATGACCGACTGCCATATCATTTCCTTTGTTCCATTCTCTCAGGGCTGCAACTGCAGCAGCCTGGGCAGCAATCTCTTCAGCAAGAGGCACCTGAGGAAGTCCAGGAAGGACTGGCAGTTCAAATGTGCCATTGCAATAACCCCACAGTCCAACAGACATGAGGTAGGCTTTCATAGCCTTTGACCAAATACCGTAGTTTGCACCATCAAGGATGGGGACAACAGGGGCAGAGGGTTGAGACGACGACATAGTAGCTGTTAGAAAAGGGCTTAGAGGTCGTCAGTAAGAGTTTTGTATTCAAACAAGCCGACATAGTCTCCCCATAGGGTAGACTAGCTCGCCGCAGCATGCAGGCTTCAGGGATGCTTCGCCATCGTTGCAGCCGATGAAGGCGCATGGCTTGCAGGGCCCATAACCTGTTGCACAGCATAGAGCGCAGCTAACAGGCCAAGCAACCCACCTTAGAGGTTGTGCTAATGCTCAAGTGATATTGGGGTGTAGAGCGATGTGTATACTCGTCTACAAGTATGGTATTTATACCTCTATGACCCAGGGCTGTTCCTAAGTCCAAAAGAGGTGACTACAGGTGTCCACTATATCGCGCATTAAGTGATGCGTGATGTGGAAACATTCTAGACGCAGCATAAGGCTGCATCTTGTGATAGATAGCATACTATGCGTAACCCTATTGCCATAAGCGCATATACTAAAGTTCTGTCTAACACGTAACATCTATGAGCGGATCTTGAACCTTGTATGAAGGTCTTCGCCTTCTTTGATCCGTTCGGGTTCCGGTTCAACAGAAGCCTACTCCACTGTTCGTGTGGGGATCAGATGAGTGGTAAACCCGGTGGTGGAAGAGATGTTACGCACTTGTTTGCACCGGTTACGATGATTACTGGTCGCCCTTGTTCGCTCGCAGTAGGCATCGATGAATCTGTAGATGGGGGTTCGTAACACAACATTCACTTATGTAATTGGTCGATATCAGGGGCACTTCATTGGAGATTAGATACAGGCATGAGGTGACGATGGACATGATGGCAAACTGCCTGCCGTTGGAGGCGACGAAAAGGCCTAAGAAGAGTCTCGTGTGCACGACACCGAATCATGATGTATGATGTGATTCATAGCCCTGCGCATCCTGATCCGATAATTTGTGGACTGAGGGGAGGACTCACGCTCACAACAGTATAAAGCCAACGCCTGCAGTTACAACAACCTCCGGCTGTGCTCCCACTTCACTACATACTGGCAGGTACCAGTTCCAAAGTTTCTACGCCGCTATCTTATTCATACTTCGGCCACTTGAACAACTTTTTCAAAACCCATACTCTCAATCATAACTCACAATGCACATCTCTGTTTTTGCCATATTCTGTCTAGCCGTTGGCATTGCTCCCTCGCTCGCGCTTCCTTCAGGGTACGCTGATCTCCTTCGGGTTCTCGTTCTCCCCTGAAATTGACTTTACCTCGCAGACAGGGGAATCCCGGACTCTATCGGGACTCTCAAGGGAGGGTGCTGTCATATTATGCAAGTCCTTCTAGGCTCATCCAAGGACAAATTTCAGTGGAGGAGTATTTGGATGATTGTAAAAAGACGAGGCAGGAGGCGAAGAGGTTGGAGGAGAAGAAGGCGAGGGAGAGGGAGGCGAGTGAGGCGAGTGAGGAGTTGCGTACTTTTAGCGGTGGTTAGATGATCAAGAATTGCCATAAAAGGCGATTGGGTTGGCAAGATAATCGGGGCTTCAATCACGCGTGTAAAAGTATTTTCTAAATCACTTATTCAATGACTTATTTATTATGTATCTTGAAAATAAATTACAATACAAATAAAGATTTTTTATTGTAAGGATCAGCAGAAGATGAGGCCGCTAGAATAGGCGGCGGTGCGAGTCCGAAGGGACATGGTGCAAGGGAGGCGGTGGCATCTGAGGGAGGGGGGTTCCGAGGGGGGTTCCGAGGGAGGGGGGTTTGAGACGGCGGTTCTCCGAGGGCACGTGTGCACGCATTCGCGGTGGCAGATGTTGCATCGGGCTTGGCGCGCTTACCCGACCGTTCGCCCCCGGCGTACGGATCATCGTGAACACGGCGGCGCTTTCCCTTAGCGACGCCGATGCTTTGCACTGTAAGTCCCCGCGCGTCGGGGAGACTGGTCCGTTGTTTTGGGCCCTGTTTGACACCCATATGCTCGGCTGTCTCCATCCATGTATGCTGATTGGGCGCAATTACCTCCTTATCGGGTAAGACCTTGAAACCTTGAATTATATTAATTGTGGCTGCCAAACTGTATTTGGCGGCCCGGGCGGCCTCGACGATCTCCACTGATTGATTAGTATCCTCAAGCCTAGATGCGAGATCACGTGATAACGATATGATCTCCTGTGAGAGAGATACTAGGCTCTCCCTTGGCCTGGTGGATGGGGATGGTGGGTCAGGGGATCTATTTGCATTCTCTGTGGGAGCTTTTTGGGTGCTCTCTTCAGGACAGAGGTGGGGAAAGTGGATGTAGATTGCTGCAATGTGTTTGCAGAATCTAATCCGTGGATAATCTGTGCAATCACAAGTTGACTTCATCAGATCGATTGAGTAAAACTCGCCAGACCGGGATTGTGAAGCGACGTGAAAGCAGATCTCATCGAATTGCAAAATCGAATCTTGTGATATGCTCTCGGCGTGGGTGAAAAGTTTCCAACG